>JAWWMW010001883.1:184802-195903 GCA_035048345.1 Echeveria elegans | reverse complement strand
GTATTTGACTGTATTTGACCAACTGATCGTATTTGACTGTATTTGACCGTATTTGATCAGGTAGATTTCAAAAAAAATTATAAAATTAAGAATTGTAAAAAAATTATAAAATTAAGAATTGAGAAATTGAAAATTATAAATTATAAATGGAGCGAAAACCGTTGTAAAGCTTAATTAAATCGAATGAAGACGCCGGAAAAATTTCGTCGGAACGACGAGAGTGCAACTAGTAGTGCAATACAATGCTTGCGATACCAAATTTGTATCCTCAAAATAAAGATGTTGAGGAGCGAAAAGGATAGGGACCGTTGAGGTTGAAGGCAAGGCTGAAGCTGTACATTTGAACTTGAAGAAAGATTGTTGAACCGCAAGATTGGACCGAATCCACTCCGGTTCAATTTGAAGGAATATATAGTTCGCCAATAACGGCGCATCGATGTGTCGACGGCTATGCGCCTATGCGGTCTTTGACAGCGCTCAGCGGCGACGCTACTGCGCCGAAGAAAGCCACGCCGCCGCGACTCTGCTCCATCTGCAATGAGCGACGTCCCGCTCTCAAACGAACTAAAACCCTGGAGCAGGTTTTTGCTGCTGCATTTCTCCCTTACACAGTTGATTTGATCAATTAGGGTTTAGTTTTAGTATCGATTTTGACTGTTTAATCCATTTGAATGTTTTTTCTTGGAGATTAGGTGATAAGATCGAAATTATGATAATTGACTGATTATGAATTGTGTTATTGTGGCTTGAAGATATGCCAATAGTGTTTTTATCATGTTTTTGAGGAAGAGATTCATCAGGTGATTGGGGAGAATAAGCTTTTTAAGCCTGGTGAGCGGATTGCGATTGGGGCTTCTGGTGGGAAAGGTGTGGGCGCGTGTGTGTTCATATATTTCAGTTGACACTGAGAATTTAAGTTGTACAGAAGATGATTTTTGATTGATTCTGGTACTGTTAGATTAGACTTGAGCCACTTCTAGTCGTCTTGAAGGAATGCGATTGTGGTTCGAATGTGAGAAGGCTATGGATTGTCAAGTTTTTGAGACCAAAAACTTCTCTTGGGGATTGTTGATAGTTTTCGCTTTCTTGTTGAACTGATTGGAACTGTCTATTTCTGAAATCTGTAGATTTGGCATTCTGTATATTTATTTAATTTTGTTGGAACTACCATTTTTCATGTGAAAGATTGTTTCTTAACATTTGTAAGCCCCATTTTTCTCCTCTTTTTCAGATTCTACTGTGCTTGCATATGTGATGTCCACGTTGAACCGTCGTCATAATTACGGTTTAGATCTATTCTTATTGTCAGTAGACGAGGGGATTACGGGATACAGGGATGACTCCCTCGAAACTGTTAAAAGAAATCAAATACAAGTTAGTAAAAAAGCTTTTGTTTTATAATGATTTTGTATATGTAGTGGATTTTGCAAGTATCAAGTAAGGGCCCTTTCTTGGTTAGGGTTGTCACCTCACTAGATTGTTTTCTTGCCCCTAGTATGGTCTACCACTTAAAGTTGTTTCGTACAAAGATTTGTATGGATGGACTATGGATGAAATAGTAAAGATGATTGGATTGAAGAACAACTGTACCTTTTGTGGAGTATTCCGCCACCAGGTATAGAATGTGTAATCTGTTTGTCATTTACGTATTGGTTTGATGTTCTTTATCTGAGACTGAGCTCTTACTTTTCTTATCTTAAAGGCCCTTGATCGAGGCGCTGCAATGTTAAAAGTTGACAAAGTCGTTACGGGGCATAATGCGGATGATATTGCTGAAATTGTTCTTCTGAATATCTTATGAGGTGACATAGCTAGGTATTTGTAATCCGCAGTGTTTCCTTGTTTTATTAATTATGCTTCATTTGGATCTGATTCCCTTCATGGAACTAACTATGATCGAAACTTATTGTAGATTAAGTAGATGCACTTACATCACGACAGGTGAAGATGGGATAATTCCCAGATGCAAACCCTTCAAATACACCTACGAAAAAGAGATTGTTATATATCCTTTTGAATTTTTGGTTTTTGCAACAATTTGTTTACTTTGTTATTTAATTTTTGCCAAGAAACACAAATCTTTTGATGCTAGCGAAGAATGATGGTAACTGGCTAGACCTTGACATGTCTCACGTATGCATATTTCAAGAAGCTGGATTACTTTTCCACCGAGTGTAAGATTTCACTCGTGTTCCTGGGGTGCTGACATTTTGTGTGTGATTGTACCTGGTCTTGATTTCAAAAGTACAATGTTGATTGGGTGGAGGTAGACTGAGGTGTTAGTTTTTGTTGGATTAGTAGTCTTAATTTAAAATAGATGAATAATAATGAATATTGAATAAAAAGGTACGGGGTTGAATTCTTGTAATATGATTATTGTACTCATGTACTTGCATTGTGTGTTCCTGTTAGAAATCTTATGTAGAAGTTTGTTATCTAAAGCTAGTTTTTCTGTGTTAAATTATTTATGATTTATGGTGATATGCGGCCTCAGGTATATATTCCCCTAATGCATATAGAGGCTTAGCCCGCGAGTTTATCAAGGATCTTGAGAGACTGAGGTTTTCGTCCGTCACCCGTCTCTAGTTACTTTCAGTTTTTGATATATATTTATAGAAATAGTGTTATACAATGCAGACCACGAGCTATACTTGACATCATCAAGTCTGGAGAAGATTTCAGGATATCCACCTCCACAAAAATGCCTGAGCAGGGTACTTGCGACCGATGTGGTTATATTTCTAGTCAGGCAAGTGCTGGCCATCTTCTTTGTCTAGTTTTATTTTCCTCCCGTTTACTTTTTCTATTAATTATAATCTAAAGAAATTCTCCCGCATCTCCTTTGCAGAAATGGTGCAAGGCGTGTGTACTTCTTGAAGGATTAAACCGGGGCTTACCAAAGCGAGTTATTGGGTGAATAAAAGGTTCAAATACCCTTGGATATGAAAAAGACACAAAACATAGCAATGGGGCAAGTAGACATGAGAGCAAACAATGAGGTTCTTTGGATTTCTAATACACCAGTGGTCTCAGTATGTGGTTGATTTAAACTATACATATCACAATTTCCTTGTTAAGATGTTAAAGGTTGTTGATGGACAGGCTATGCGCTAAATAGTTTCATGTTGTAGCAGCAGTGATACGTTTACAATATAGTATGTATTAACAATTATCAGTTTTGAGCGTTTGGAGACAAAGCTGGCAGTGGCAGGACCAATTGCTTTTAATTTTGAAATATTCAAAACTTTTATTAGTCTTCCTAAATAAGAATAAAACCTCATTTGATAGGATTATGGGAATCAGTATGAAATTGATATATCCTAAAAGGTGATGGATCATCTGATTTTCTATAAATAAAAAAGTATAAAAAATTATGGGTTTATTTTTACAAGTTTTTCCGCAAACTTAGACTTATGAGGATGTGTTCTTGAACTGGATGAGTCCTAGGGTACAATATTTCTTTTCACCCAGTAAACCGAGTACATACTATTGTTTGCTTGTTTATGGACAGGCAATGCGCGAAATAGTTAAATATCGTAGCAACAGTGATAAATTCAAATTATCAGCTTTTGAGTGGAAAATATAGACAAAATTTCATTGCAGCTAAACTTTCTCTGAGTGAGATGTTCGTTTCAAGTTAAAAGAGCTATTCAAATCTGAAGCATTGTCAGTTGTTCCTAGTCACTGCTGCCTAGTCTGTCCAAACAGCATCCAGCATTTTTGCCATGAAACCATACCTGTCCGCATCTTCATCTATCTGGCAAGGATGATGACAGGCAGCAGGTGAGTACTGAGTCTCAAATTTGAATTAGTGGTATATTAAAAAAAACATTGTTGTGTTCGTACCTTTTTCTGAGTTGACCGGCCTGCACCATGTCCGGCCTTGGTCTCAATTCTAGCAATTATGGGCTTTGTCTGAGGGCTTTGTTTTAAGCTCGTGCACAGAACATGCTGCATAGTCTGTTCAAATCGGAACAAGTGAGTATATTACTTTCATATGTTAATAGAACTGTGCTTAAACTACTACTGATACTTACTGCTAGTTGCTTCAATGAGTGCAGTGGCAGAACTCTGTTGTCGTGGTCCGCTGTGAGCAACATTGTTGCTGGGTACTGTTGCGGAATGTATGAGCATTTGTCCCAAGGTCTTCTGACATTGTGCAGCGGTGAGTATCTACAAAGGAAAAAAAATGGTGAGATCAGGTCTATCAAAAAATTGAGAATGTTTGGTTTCTGATATTTACTTGATCAGCCAGTTGAACTCTTCCTCCTTGTCGGAGCAACCATACTCAGTTGTCCATGCGTGACCGATGGTGAACTTGTGGAATCTCAGCATGTCCATCACTCCAACACGTGCCAGCGCACACCCAAAGAGATCCGGTCTCTGATTAATACAAGCTGCAACGAGTAGTCCACCGTTACTCGCACCTTCGATACAAAGCTTTCTAGGCTGAGTATATCCAGCAGAGATAAGATACTCAGCAGCTGAAATAAAGTCATCGAAGCAGTTCTGCTTGTTGGCCAAGGAGCCCGCCTTATGCCACTCGGTTCCATATTCTCCACCACCTCTTATGTTCGCCATGCAGTAGACAGTATCAAAATGCTTCATCAGGACAATGCTACTCTCTTCAAAATATGGGGAAAGTTTGTAGTCGAATCCGCCATATCCGTAGAGCAGACATGGATGTGATCCATCCAGTTTTATGTCCCTCTTCGCGACGATGAAAATGGGGATCTCTGTACCGTCCTTGCTTGGAATAAAAACTTGTTTAGCATTGTACTCTGACCGATCAAAGCCAGGAACCGAGCTTTCACGGTAGACTTTCATGTCCGGGACCTTATTCGATAAGTCACAACGATAGACAATCCCCGGAGTAAGAAAGCTAGTAAACATTATGAAGGCCTCACTGTCCTGACGTCTGGAGGATATCCCGTACACGGACCCGATTTCGATCTTCAAGCTATACAGCATTGCTCCTGTCCGCAAATCCCTGACCTGAAGAACTGACTTCACATCGCTCAAGTAGCTGAGAATCATTCGGTCAGTAGCAACGGCACGGACGAATTCCAGCACATCCCGTTCATTCTCAGAAACCAGGTCAGTCCAGTGATCAGGCTTTTTGAGATCTACCTGAACCAACTTATATCTAGGAGCATCCTTATTGGTCAGAAATGTGAAGACTGTGCCATCATTCGCTACAACATCGTACTTTGCGTGTAAAGTATTGATGAATTTGACAAAAGGAAGCAACTGAGACTCATCAGTCCTTGCTTTGAATGATTCCAGCGGTGGATTGGACGACAAGTCTAAATAGTAAAGCTTGTTGACAGGATCACAGCCTTCTTCGACGCAGACTACGACATACCTCCCATCTTCGGTAACCTCAGAGTGGAATCTGTGCGTTGGGTTCTCAGGATCTCTCCAGCATAGAATATCTTCAGACTGATCTGTTCCAACGAAATGGTAGTAAAGCTCGTGGTAAAAGTTGGCACTTGTCTCAGTTTCTCCGTCCAACCCATTTCGCGCTGTCGGAGCAGGAAAACGGCTGTAGAAGAATCCCTTGCTATCATGAGTCCAAGCAATGCAAGAAAACTTAACCCATGACACAGAATCAGTTAGAACCGTCTTGTCCTTGATCCTCATTACTTTGATGGTCACCCAGTCACTTCCGCCAACGCGTAACCCATAAGCCAAGTACTCCACATTCTGGCTGACAGCCCATGCGCCCAACGAAACTGTTCCATCCTCACTCAGCCCGTTCGGGTCTAGCAAGACTTTTGGTTCTCCTCCATCCAAGCAATCCTAAACAGCCAAATTAACGTCACGTATTATACAGGTCAGTAAGTTAAGCGTTTCAGTTCAATTCAAGAATTGTTGGAATTTCAGATAAGCTGGAAAAAAAAATGCAGGATACAATTTGGAGACTAACCTGCATAAAGAGGACAGCTTGGGGCTGCAGGCCAGTGTTATGCCAGTAAAAGTATTTATCATCGCCTTGCCTGAATGGCAAGCTATAACGCGGATGATCGTAAGAAGCTGTGAGCCTTTCGCGAAGCTTTCCTCTATAATCACAAGTAGCCAATACCTCATCAGTCAGTTTCACTTGCTTCTGCACAAAGTCCTTAACTTCCTCCGAATCAGGTTCTTCCAACCTAGCCACAGCAGAACAACATCAAAACATGTTCTGAGGCAACAAGTTCAAATTTTGATGCATACCCATCAAGCAAAAGTTGAAAAAAGATCAAAGTATTTACCATCTGTAAGGATCAGGAACAAGCACGCCATGATAATTGTCGGCAACCGACTCGTCTCTTCGTGCAATCGGGTAGCGCAGAGGCTCCGGCATGGCAGAAAGGGAACCCATTATTTCAAGAACTCGTTAGCTTTAGAAACTGGAAGAAAAGAATGTGGTTGAGCTGTTGAGAGAAAATATTGCAGACATGAGTTTGAATTATATACCTGAAGAATGTGATCAGAATTTGGTAAGATGATGGCGGCAGGTTTAGGACATGTTTGTAGACTAGGAAATTTAAGGTCACATGGTATTGTTAAATTCCGTTTTCCAAGTTTAGGCAAGAGTGTTACCATTCTGATGTAACAATGTTGTCATTATTTGCCTTCCCTATGATTAGGAAAGAACCTTTCACAATTCACATGGTCCTTTGTTCGACTTCTCTTTCACCCATGTCACAACATAAGAAATCTATCAACTACTAGAATATTTTTTTCTTCTAATTTCACTAAATTTTTATATATCTAAAAACTGTACTAATAATACTAATAATAATAATAAGTTCATCTTTTATATAATAATAGAATATGTTTTGTCCACTTCATTTAGCAATGAAATATCTCTATTTAGAAACGAAATTTCCCTTACTATTGTCCTTAATCATATATACACCGACCAAAATTTAAAAGACGTTGTTAAAAATATACAATCACTCGTCGCTATAAACTAAATATATTCACTCATTAAAAATTAAAAAAATACATATTCAAAATTAAAAATATAAACTTAAACTTTTTAAATAAAAATAAAAATAAAAAATTAAAGTGGAGGGAAACGATGAGAAGTTTGAGATGATTCGAAATATTAAATTTCTAAGAGATTTGTAAAGCGAGGCATGAGAAGTTTGAAACGCACATTTTAATTTCGTCCACTTTAATTTAATATTTTGAAACGATAAATAACTAAGACATGAGAAGTTTCTAACTCACATTTTCGTCGGGACGACGAGTGGACCGCTAGTTTGAAATAATAAATTTTGAACAATCATTTCTTCTTAGTTATTTATCTTCATTTGTAAATCATTTATTTATTTTGAATAACTCATTTATTTATTTTGAAATAAATAAATTTTAAATAAATAATTTATTTATTTTCATTTGTAATGTCTTGAGTAATATGAAATATATTACGAGTAATTATTTCTACTTGGAAAAAAACAGAAACAAAGAAGAAAGGAAGGAAGGAACACCTGAAGCTGTGACTTCAAACACGTCGTCAACAAAAAGTCAAACAAACGAAACATCGCCATCTCCGTCAGATCTCGTCTTTAATCACAAACCTCCTTATTCAAAAAACACCCAGTTGTTCCAAACCTCCAAAGTTCACATTTTTACCAATGTCTTCATCGTATAGATCAGTCAGTCCCACGCCGGCGCTGGGCGTCAACTGATCGGTCAAAAAAGGACACTCTCGCTTTGTGTTGTCAATGAGATTGGGCGCTGATGGGCTTTCTGTGGGTCCAATTTTGAGGAAGTTGCCGAGTGATTGCGCCACTCCTTTCCCTGTTTTGAGGCATGTTGCTGATGCTATGGGTGAGGAGATGAGAGCTGGATTGACTGCTGATGGTGACGCCGATCCCCCGACGATACTCAGCTATGGAGACTCTTTGCCAACTGGGTATGTCTCGAATTTCGAAATTTTATGTCAAAATATGTTCTTTTTTGGTTTGTAAAAAAGTTCCAGAGTTTGATGCATTATGGTTGGTGTTACATTTACATTGTACATGTTTAAGCATTTTAGGTTACAGCTTGTTGATTGGATTGAGATTTAGAAGAGCGAGCTATCGATTTCAGCGGAATAGTGAATAGTGTTCACGGAGAGTTACTCACACTTTGTTGGAGCTACATGATTGTGAATATGATTCAATTTTCTAAGTAACTTTTAGTCTATGGAACTATGTCTTTAAATGCTGTTTTTGGACGTTCGCAACCAGGAATTAGAATCCTTTTGGGTTGTGATATTTTTGTATATATTCCTATCTTGAAGCCATTGGTTCAAAAACCAAGCTTCTGTTGTTGAGTAATTGATATTATTTAGTACTCTATGTCCTCTTTTATTCTTCACTAGTGGTTGTGCCGTCGTCCTGACGGGAATGTGGGGAACATATACTTGTGGTCTGAGCCCATGAAATCTGTGTAAATTTAAACTTAAAAAATTAAAGGTATGAGCAAAATCGAAAACATCAATTTGACTATACAGTCATTATCCTATTATCAATTTTAAATTTTAAATGAGCGATTTTTTTGTTAATTTTAATATTTAATTTTTAAATTTAAAATGATTTTGGAATATTTATTTTTTAAAATTTTAAAATTTTAAATGGATATTTTTTCATATTTTGTCTTATTCTTATTTTGTTCTATTTCTATTTTGATTCAGCGATGAAAATACATGATTTAGCGATGAAAAAATCTCATCACTATATGTGTGGTGGTGGATTGTAATCTATTATATATATAGATCTGACGGGCTAGTGATGTTGGGCTTCTTGTTGGGCTTAAGTGGGGACTGGCCCAATAAGCGATTTTGGCCCAAAACTCCTTTCTTCGATCCAATTTTCTTCTTTGGTTCATCAGGCCGGTCCAAATTTAATTTAATTTAAATTAAATTAAAATTGTATATTAATTCAAAATAATTAATTTAACTTCATTTTTCGGCATAAAAATTAATTTTTAATACCTACAAATTGCCCCCGCATGACCGTGTTGCACGTCACTATTTTTTTTTTTGGTGTTTTAGTGTGACAAGGTCATGAGTGCTTGACTTGAGAGTCGTGTGGACGTCCAACTTCTCGTAAGACCATCCATGTTATTTGATTGCTGAATCATCCTGTTGTTATCCAATTTGGCGGTTGACTTGAATTTGTGATCATCAAACTTGTCGTATGAGTGTCACCTTTGTGTGTATACGTCCATCTGTCGTTATCCAACTTGGCGAAAAACGACTTGCTTGTACTTCAGAATCAGACTTTTATGCTGTCCGGACTCCAAAATGAAAATTTTCAATCAGGCAAAGAAAGCCTGTTTTTTGAAACATAGATGAATTTTGCATGACATGTATGTCATGTGTTTCTTCATGAATGGACATCCACGTCACTTCAGCCTCTGCAAATCGTCTTCAACTTCATGCAATTTCATCATTCCACATTTAAACTCCTTTAATCACTTCAGAATTAATCATTCTTCTTTATTTCTTGTCATCATTCTTCTTCAATTTTTGTATTCACCTCTTGCAATTATTTGTGGCATCATTCTTCTTCAATTTTTGTATTCACTTCTTGCAATTATTCTTGTCATCATTCTTCTTCAATTTTTGTATTCACTCCTTGCAATTATTCTTGTCATCATTCTTCTTCAATTTTTGTATTCACTTCTTGCAATTATTCTTGTCATCATTCCTCTTCAATTTTTTGTATTCACTTCTTGTAATTATGGCACATTCAATCTATGTCTTTTCTTCTTCTATTTTGCTCAATATAAAAAGTTCATTACTGCCAAAACTTTGGACACACCTCCACCAACGCTTGCCCATTGCCGTCTTCTCCTCCGGCTGCTGATTGTTTCAGCCGAAGTTACCCAGCCCTCTGTTGTCGCTGCTGTTTGTTGTTTTCATCCTTCTTAGTGTTCAAATCAATCTTTGAGGTAAACATAAAAGTTGTAGGGTTTTGAGTCAGCTTTCTAGTGCATTTTGTTTCGTTTCAATCGAACCGCTAATGATTCTTTAGAGGCTTGCGAAGTTTGAAAGGTCCAGAAAATCGAAACAGATCCCATCTGTCATCGCGCCCACTGCTTGCCGTGCTGTTTGCTGTTTTTTGCCTCCTTAACATCTGAATCAATCTTTGAGGTAAACGTAAAAGTTGTAGGATTTTGAATCAGCTTTTTGATGCATTTTATTTCGTCTCAATGGGACCACTGATGCTTCTTCTAGAGGCTGGCGAAGTTTTAAAGGTCCAGAGAATCGAAACGAACAGTGCAGCTGGCCTGTCTTCCTCTGCTGTTTTGGATTTTATGTAAAAAAAAGAAGTTGTAGATATTTGAGTCCTCTTTTTAACAAGCTATACGTCATCTCAATCGGGCATCCGATGTATTCTCGGCGTGCTTTTGAATGCAACTAGGTCAAGCTGTCCAGTTTTTTTATTCTTTATTGCTGACATCCTCATATTGACTGAGTGTGCACAGGCTTCTCGGCTTCGATAGGAGGTGCTCGGCTTCGAGGAGTTGTGCTTGCTTGGCTCGAGGTGCTTGCTCGATGGAGTGGCAGCCGTTCTTGCCGTGGAGGTGCGTGCTTGGCCTTGTGGAGCGACGACTAGGTTTGAGACGTGCCTGCTTTGAATAGGACGGCCGCATGATGCTCTTCACACGTGGTGATATGGCTACTCTTTTGACGTGCTTGCTTGCATGACTTTAGCACAGGCGGCCGTCCTTGATGCACTTGCTTGCTTGATGTGCTCCTGCTTGCTTTTGATGTTTGTGCTTGATTTTGCCGAACGAGGCACCTGTTGCGTTTGACATGCTTGGTTGAGTGACGTGCTTGCTCGACCTCTTAAATCTGTTGCACGCCTGTTGTCTTTCGTTTGCTGCTGAATGGAGACGTGCCAGCTCGGGAGGGGCTGGAGGTGGCTGAGCAGACATTGTTGAGTTGCAGTCTTCCGTTGTACCGTAGGGATGAGATGTAAGGAGTTTCACGTCGGGGTTCACCAAAATTTGTAACGTCCAAAACTTTATAAATGAATATAAAATAGAGGAGACAAATATATCTTGTATTATTGATTTGCGGGTTGCAAGTACAATCTCTGTTATTCCTCTGATT
>JAWWMW010001883.1:132085-150218 GCA_035048345.1 Echeveria elegans | reverse complement strand
TGTGTTAGGTATATATGGATTGATCATTGCTGTTATTATTAGTACCGGAATTAATCCTAAGGCGAAGTTTGAATTGTAGCTATGGTTATGGGTAGTTTAGACTTTATTAGTAGGCATATTTTAAATTTTAAATAACAAATGGATCTGTAAGGTTGTACTGATATCAACACATTTGTATGTTTGATAGTGATAGATAATTTTAAAAAGAGAATGCATCTTGGTCGACCTAGGAATATTAAGACACGCGCTAGGAGCTGTTTTGGCTGAGATGGGAATGTCCTAAGAAAGCGCATGATTTTAAAATGTTTAGACACGCTAGGAGCTGTGTTAATGGAATGGGAATGTTCTAGGAAGGCTCTTGACTTCGTCATGGAATTTGAGCTAGTGGTAACAAAGCCTTGATGATGACTCTCATCACCAAGTTACGGCTTGGTAGCTTTCCCTGATGGTTAATCCCTCTTAGAAGCAGTTGCTTTCTGTCGGACAGATTTTCTAACTCAATACTCATATGATATCTTTTTAGAGGACTATTGGTGTATATGCATGTCTTGTAACTGTGAAATGTACACCTTTAATTCTGATACAATTTTTATACCATCCATTCCTCTTTGCAGTCACATTAGCTATCTGAATTATTTAGATTGTTGAGTTGCATTCATCTTGTCATATCCGTTTTCTCTTCAATATTTACGTCATCCTTTTCTACAGGGCCAAGGCCAACGCACAGCAACCAAAACTATTCGTCGGAATGATCCTTACCCTCATTTTTGCCGAAGCTGTTGCCTTGTACGGCCTCATTGTCGGCATCATCCTCCTCTCCTCCAGAGCCGGCCAATCTCGGGCTGACTAAACCTCCAGTGCTCCTAATAATCAAATACAATTCCTACTGAAAGTCCCAATCCCATGGTCCCTTTTAAACTCCTGCCTCGTATCTCATGTATCATTGACTGCACACCGTCAATTTTCAATTTGATACGACTTCTGAGTATTTCATTTTTTTTCTAATTTCTGACAGTAATGCTGAATACTCCTATTAACAATGTAAATTAGTGATTAATCATTTATTCTGCCCTTATAGCGCTCGCTCTTTCCCTTTCTCTCTCCAAAACCAAAAATATCACACAACAAACAACTCCATTCACACACTCCTATGGCGACGCTCAAGCTCACACCTTTCTCCTTCTTCTCCATCCCCCACCCAAACCCCACAACCAAAAAATCCTCCACCACCACCCTCATCACCTCCGCCGCCTCCTCCTCCTCATCCTCCACCTTCACCGGCAGCAAATGGGCAGATCGCCTCCTAAACGATTTCCACTTCCTCCCGACCCCAACTCCCTCCCCATCCCCATCCCCTACCTCAACCCCTCTCCCTCCCCTTTCCCCACCTGACCGCTTCATCTCCCTCCCTCTCCACTTCTACCAAGTATTAGGCGCCGAATCTCATTTTCTTGGAGATGGAATTCGAAGAGCATATGAAGCTAGGGTTTCCAAGCCGCCTCAGGATGGATTTAGTCAAGATGCTTTGATTAGTAGAAGACAGATCCTTCAAGCTGCTTGTGAGACTCTTGCTGATGCCACTTCTAGAAGAGAGTATAATCAAGGCCTTTTTGATTCCCCTGATGACACCATCCTCACTGATATCCCTTTCGAAAAGGTCCTCCCTTTTATTTTTACACGTTCTTAAATTTCGTAACTTTTTTTGAGAATCTAACAATGTTAGCATAGTACATTGTGAGTTCAATTTGAAAACAACTGAATTAAACTGGATAGAAGAATTGAACAGCGGAAATTTAATTGTTTAGTCCATTTTTGAATGGATTGGAGTGTTATTGTGTCGTGTGTAGGTGCCGGGAGCGTTGTGTGTGTTACAAGAAGCGGGGGAGGCTGAGATTGTTCTGCAAGTAGGGGAGGGTTTGCTGAGAGAGAGTTTGCCAAAGTCATTTAAGCAAGATGTTGTTTTGGCAATGGCACTTGCGTATGTGGATATGTCGAGGGATGCCATGTCGTTGTCTCCTCCTGATATTATAAGAGGATGTGAAGTGCTGGAGAGGGCTCTGAAGCTGTTGCAGGTAATGTTTTTGAGAAAATATTAATGTAGGGGCGATTTGGTTTGCCTCGCCTGAAAGTCATTTCATCTGTTGCAGGAGGAAGGAGCCAGTAGCCTTGCACCGGACTTGCAAGCACAAATTGATGAGACACTAGAAGAAATCACTCCACGTTGCGTATTGGAACTGTTGGCCTTGCCCCTTGATTCCGATTATCAAACGGAAAGAGAAGAGGGTCTTCAGGGATTGCGTAACATTCTATGGGCTGTTGGAGGTGGAGGTGCTGCAGCAGTTGCTGGGGGGTTTACCCGTGAAGATTTTATGAATGAGGCGTTCCTCCGTATGACTGCATCTGAGCAGGTTCACACATTGTTCTTTGTCGTCTCTTTTTTTTTTTCTAATTCATCGAAGCCTTTATTCTGTGATTGTTGGTTGACGTAATGTTTTCCGTCTTTTGAAGGTTGATTTGTTTGTAGCTACCCCCAACAATATCCCTGCGGAAAGTTTTGAAGTATACGGGGTGGCCCTTGCACTCGTTGCGCAAGCTTTTGTCGGAAAAAAGCCCCATCTGATTAAGGATGCTGATAATTTGTTTCAACAACTTCAGCAGACAAAAGTAACTGCAATTGGTAGTTCCGTATCTGTATATACTCCTACACAGAATCGTGAAGTAGACTTTGCATTGGAGAGAGGTCTGTGTTCACTTCTTGTCGGAGAGCTTGATGAATGCCGATCATGGTTAGGACTAGATAGTGACACGTCTCCTTACAGAGATCCCTCAGTTGTGGAATTCATTTTGGAAAATTCAAAAGACGATGCAGATGATGATCAGCTTACTGGCCTTTGTAAATTGCTGGAAACTTGGTTGATGGAAGTGGTTTTCCCGAGATTTAGAGATACCAAGGACTTGCGATTCAAGCTTGGTGATTATTATGATGATCCCACCGTCCTCAAATATTTGGAGAGGCTAGAAGGGGTAGGCAGCTCGCCATTAGCTGCAGCTGCGGCAATTGTAAAAATCGGGGCTGGCGCTACTGCAGTTCTCGACAGTGTAAAAGCTAGTGCACTCGAGGCCTTGCAAAAGGTTTTTCCTCCTAGTCAAGGGAAGGAGGAGAGTTTGATTCGTCATGAAGATGCTGCTTTCGGTAGTTCGGCATCTGCTGAAGAACGCGAACAGTTTTATGAAAGTATTGTTAATGGGGAGCCATTTAAGCCCGATGGTGCTGGAAATTTTACTGCTGATTTAGTCATCAATGAGGAGTCTATCACAGACAAAATTAAAGATGCTAGTATGAAAATAATGACTGCTGGTGTTGTTGTTGGGTTACTGACTCTGGCTGGTTTGAGATACATGCCGGCAAGAAGCAGCTCATCTTTCCTCAAAAAGGAATCCTCTTCCGCTTCAGCATCTGAAATACTCAATGTGGGTACGACTTGTTATTGCTCTCTATTTATTATCATCTACTATAGCATCCTGCCTTCTGCATTACCGTCTTCTTTTTCATTGTATTTGTCTTGCCTCTCTGATCGCTGCTCAATAATCTTACCATTATCCCTAATATCTGCAGGTACCCAAGTAGCAGAGAAAACAGAGGCGGTACCACGGTTGGATGCAAGGTTGGCTGAAAGTATTGTTCACGAGTGGCAGGATATTAAATCTCAAGCTCTTGGTCCCGATCACTCACTTGAAAATTTACCAAAGGTAAATTACTCTTGCATTTTTGGTTAAAATTTGGATATGAAATTCTATTCGCATTAACTTTGATTCATGACAATTTTGTTAGACCGATGACCCGTGTAGTAATTGGCATGGCATTCTGCTAAATAAATCTTCAGGTTCTTGATGGTCAGATGTTAGAAGTATGGAAACAGCGTGCTGCTGAGATTGCTAACCGTGGCTGGTTCTGGGAATACAAACTACTGAGCCTTTCGATTGAAAGCCTGACTGTTAAACTCGATGGACGAAGAGCAACAGTAGAAGCCACCATTGAAGAGTCCGCATCCCTTACTGATCTAGCTCATCCGGAGAATAACAATTCTTACAACACCAGCTACACTACAAGGTACGAGTTATCTCATTCCTTATCTGGATGGAAGATCACTGACGGGGCAGTTCTTAGGTCTTAAACTGTTGCAGATTCTGATGTACATACAGGCTACAGCAGCATCATTTTTTTTTTTCCGAAATTTTTTGTCAAAATAATATTTTGTTATTCATCTTTCCGTTTGTTTTTTTCAAGTACATAGAATAGATTCAGCTGGGGGTTAAGAGTTATAATACGCATTCATGCAAATGACAATCTGCGATGCTTCCAGCTCTGTGACCTGCGAGGCACCTGTGCCGGTGAGAAACTGAGTCCAAACATCTCTTTTGGTGCCTGACCGATACCGACAAGTTTTGCAACAAGATCAGCACTTGCTTGAGCCTTGAATGTGAGAGATATAGTTGTGTCTGCCCATAGTCGACGCATTAACTGCACCATTCTCCTATTCGATTTCAGCTCAATACCCCATTTGCGGTACAGCTCCAGCCTCTCCTTTTTAGGGACAGCGTCTTGAGCATCAGTTTGCAAAGCATCTCCCTCTCGCTGTCAATTGCTTGCATGCTGGTTTGACAGATTACGCAGCATGTTATTATACCAATGGCAGCAAATAACTCATGATGAAACTGAGAATAAATGTGGAGAACTGAATAGTAGTACCTAGTGGCCAGAGAGATATTGTGATCATCGTCAGCAATGCGGATCGCCTTGGATAGCATCTGAGGGATCAGTCTTGAAGAGCAGGAAGAAATAGGTTCTGTGGAGCAAGGGTACATTGCAAGATTGCCAGAGTTCAATTATCTCACTCCGCAGTCGTTCAAACCTTGCAAGCCAGTCATCAGAGGTGACTGATTTATCACCAACGACGCCATGAGTGGGTGGTATATTAGAATCATTGTCTATCAATGGTTCTGAATTGGAAACCTGACACGGAAATTTGAAAATTATCCTTAGTACATTACTGTTTCCAAAAACTCATTCCTCGACGGTAGGGATGCACAAAACCAACCCCGACCGGAATTTTGGACCGGACCGGACCGGAATTTTACGGTCCCGGTCCCGGGTCGAGTTTTTATCATTTTCCGGTCCCGGTCCGGGTCCGGTCCAAACCCGGAAAAGCAAAAAAATTTCAAAGAAAAAATCCGGGTTTCCGGTCCAAACCCGGACCGGAATACCCGGTCCCGGTCTCGGGTCACACATTTCATTAAATTTCGGTCCCGGGTCAACCGGACCCGGGAAAATCCGGTCCGGGTCCGGTCCGGGTGACCCGATTGTGCATCCCTACTCGACGGAGATGCGATGAATGTAAGTACTTCCTTACTGGATCATATGAAGCCTCCTCGAAAGCGCAGGCTTGGATACAGCACTGGATGCTGCAGCATTGTTGCTGGAATTAAGATATTCCACGGGAGATGATTTTGACATTCCATCAGATGACGCTACGCCCTTATCCGTAGAAGGTTCTAATAACTTTCCATCTGGAGCAGCGTTTTCACTGGATATAACAGAATCCACCGTTGAAAGCTTAACAATTTTATACACAGACGCCCATCACTGTTGCGGAGAGTTGCTGCATATTCCTGAGTTGTCTTCTGAAGAACGGCATCATGGTAAATACTGAAAGAAGATCTTTGAGACTGTTTTCTAGTTGACGCAGCGCTAGCATCAAAACTAGAATCAGAGACGTCCATCTTTAACATTTCAGGTTGCAAGCCAAGCCGTTTTTCAAACACAGCTGGTGGCGCAGCGGCATACCAAGGTGGAGGAGACTGGTTAGCACTAGAAAATGACTGGAAGCTTCTACTCCTTCTTAACCTTCTCCAATTACTAGCTCTTGTTTCATGAGCAAAAACCAAGTTTTCCGCAGGATGAGGCTGTGCCAAAGTTTCAAGTGTTTTCTGCATGTAAGTAAGTTTTTGTTTCAATGCTCTCAGTTCCATTTCTCTCTGTACTGATGCCTCGTCTTCGCTCTCAGAAACCGACACCATCGCTTTATCCCCTGCAGAATCAAAGATAATTATTTACTGCACTTGGCTCTTCGTTTTGTATACACCTCACTTCCTTGAATGCATCATCAGAGTCATCACCATTCAGAGACGTAATCTCTGCACAAGCATTTAACAAGTGATTGTCAGAGGCCTCAAAAGTTTGCATACCTCCATCTTCAGAAACTAGTCTGTTTGATTTATCAGAAAAAACATTTTCGTTAAATCACTGTTTATTTGGAAAGAATCATCCACACTGGATGATCTTGATATCGAGTACGAGGAATCACACACAGTGCATAATTTCTGATGGCAACTCCACAAGCTGATCAGCATCAGCTAGAAATATAAAGCCATGACATTATATTAGAGAAAGTAATGTTGTATATACCCAGAAAAAAAAAACATGTTTTGTATTTGCGAATCCTACGAGTAATAATGAAACACATGATTATCCCCAACAGACTGCAGCAGTTCCCTTATCCGTGATTGAGCTCTTTTATCTCCCTTTCCATCTGTAATCAAAGAATGAAAAAACTGCCACTGAAAACATTGCTGCTTCTGACATAAACTTCGATTAGCCATAAATTGCTTAGTCTAAGCCTGTATTTTGATGTGGCATTCCATAAAATATGAACCTAAGTGAGACAAAAAAAAATTTGTAGCAGTCAGCCTCAGCTTTTCAATCATTTGTTCTTTTTCCCGCAACAGTGCAGATGAATCGCGGGTAACATACCTGGATCTTGCACTTCTCAACTCATTCCTCGAGTCTAGATAGTTCTTTCTGTAATTGCTTAACCAGTGCCTTGTCAGACATAACAACATTGACTTGAGCGCTGGTCGTAACTTCTTTGGCACAACTTGCAAATAAGAGGGTGTTTCTTGACTGCTCCACATGGCTGCGGGCAGGGCTCAGAGTGCATATAATTGCAGTTCTTGCATTACCTCCTATAGACTTCTGCAGGATGCGTGTCAGTTTAGAGTCACGATATGGAACGTGCCCGTTGCTGCATTAAACACAAGAGGCATATTTAACCAGAATGAGCAAAAACTGGAAGTAAGGAGACAACATAAAAACCTATGAAAAAATCGGTCCACTTTGAGGTGGTAACATGGAACAAAACAAACATAAAACATGCAAAAGTCCATCAAGGTAAAGTATTGGAATCGGATTATCTAATTTTTCCAACCTTAGTTTGCGAATGACAGTTCCAAGAGTTAAAAGGCTTCGGTTAATGTGGGAGCCTTCTTTCAATCTAGTATCAGTTGATAGTGTTGTTGGGAATAACACCCTCACGCACGCGTAAATATCGGCACACACAATCACAAATCAATCCGCAGAAAATAAACGAAAACGAACACAATATTTAACGTGATTCAGTTGCCTCTCGCAACACAACTAGGAGGAATTTTATTAGGGTTTGTTGTACGGATTATAATTCACAACACATTGTATTTATAGGGATGATTTGAGTTTTGAGCTCAGACTCAATAATAGTTACGTGGGCTTAACTACCCAACAAGTTTTTGTGAAGAACACTGACTACCCGCAAATCAACAAAATTCTATACAAGGCGAAATAAACAAAACAGCAGTACATTATACATGCAAAGAAATATAATTGGATGCCAAAAGGGTTAAAGTGAAACTCTCATTATTTACCACTGATGAGTTAGTGTACTGGAGCTCTCAGTGCTTGAAAAAGCACGAGCAGAACTTTCAATCATCTGCAAAAATATATCAAAATGTTAGAAAACTGAGGGTTACAGCAGGAACTAAAACATACAAGTCTGAGAATTTGATGGGATCTGGAACTTGTTTCATTTAAAGATGTTTCCCCAAATTGCCTTTGCGCTGAAGAATGCAATAGATGTTGATCAGCGCTCAATAACTCAAAAGTATCCAATTTATCTGAATGTAGAGGTGGATGTCCTTATTATAACAGAAAGAAATGAGTTCCACTAAATGATCAACATCAGTTACAGTCACCTCGGTGAGCTTCTCAACGACTGTGCCCCTCTGTCAAACGTAACAAAAGTAATGATACCAAATGAAGCGAAGGTTATTTTCTAAATTAGGACTCCTAAGAGAGAAACGCTAACCTCAGGATCATCTAAAAGTCTATGCGGGGGGCTATCAGGGCAAAGGAGGTCCTTGAAAGCTTCATTGTAAATCTCCATGGCAGAGAACTTCAACACAAATTTGCGATCTTGATGCTATAATTCTAACAGGAGAGAATACAAGAGCACGTAAGGTGTTAAAACCCATTTTGGAATAAAACTTTTGAAACATAATGATCATATTTCATTACTAATGTGTCGCAGTTGCATTTCAGACATACCTTGTCAATGTAGTCATATATATCAGCTACCGCATATTCAGTTACCCCACTCATGGTGTATGTCTTCCCACTGCTTGTTTGCCCATAAGCGAAAATGCTGGCTGGTCAAGTACACAAATTGTGCATTCAGCTAATACATAATCTAAGCTGAAGAGCCATCCATTCAATACACTCACCGTTAATTCCATTGACAACGGACAGAGTGACATCCTTTGCCGCTTCCTCATATACTTGCTTTGCGGATGCATCAGTCCCAAACACTCTTTCTATCCTCCACAAAGCCAATAATACAAATAACGTAACCAAAACAGCTTAAATTTCAACTTTACATGAATGTCAGGTATCTTACTGAATGTATAAGATGTTTGGAAATAACAGTAGTATTATTAATACACTCCCATTCCGCAATATCATTCTGCAACAACTCTTTCTCATTTAACGGCCTCAACCTCATCTTCTGCCACAGCCACCATTGAGCCCTCCTCTTCCATCGCAAAAGTCAAATCTCCAACAAAATTCCTTTACCTTCCAAATCCAATCAAAAAAACAAAAAACAATTACAAGTCAGAATCATTAATAATAAAATACACAATCCGCACGTCTACACAGAACTCTATTTCAACCATTAAAATCTAAGCTTACAAAACCCAAAATATATGAAGCTAATGAAATCAAAATTCAAAAGTCAGTCTGCAACAGAACTCAGTTAATACAAAATCCACCACAAAATCACATCGCCAAAAAAAAAAAAGGATTTCATATCACAAACCCTAAATCCCAGTTTTCAAAATCAACAACCGATTTCCAAAAATTCAAATTCACAACATACGAGAAAATAGAATCCACACCTAAGTCCACGAATCGCCTCTCTGGCGCGAATTTTGATCCGTCAAAGGAGTCGTAAGCGAAAAAAAAACGAAGCGACGGAAGAATCGGAGATGTGAAAGATGGCGAGGATAGCTTTAATGCGATTGGAGGAGCGGAGGAGGAGAATATGAAGAAGAGGAGGACCAGAGGAGGAGATGAATGATGACGTCATCACTCAAACTTCCTTCCTCTTTCTCTCTCCTACTCTTTCGTATGTCATTTTTACCCAACAACGCTTGTTTCTGTTGTTTAAAACGGTGACGTTCGGTTCGGTTTTCGGATGGAATCAACGGCTTCTTGTTGGACTCCCGGGAAAATAAATTATAATCTTCTCGGGCTTGAAAGCTGGGTTACTTTACTGGGCCTTAAGCCCACTTACGTAGTAATCAGCCATTATAGAAAATTTAGCCAATCGTTGTACGCCACGTGACGAAGAAGACCCTTATCAACGCAATCGGATTACTTCGTCATCTGCGATATCGCGTTTTGGGAGCAGGAGGTTGAGCCGCCGCCGATCCGATCCGATCCGATCCGATTTGTGAAGGTCAGTTTTCACATCAACCGTTTTTTCATTGATTAGATTTTAGATCTGTGAAACGCGTGATTGGATTTTGTGTATCGATATCTATAGATGTTATAAGTACTGCTGTTCGGCTAGATCCGATATTAGATCGAAAGACGATTATTTATTTATTTTGATAAATTTGAGTTGATTGAAAAAAAATTTGATAGTTGATTGTTAAGCTGTAAATTTGTTGAGAATTAGTTAATGAATGATTACTGGTATAATAGTGCAGGTGACATATTGTTGGATTGTTGTTTGTTTTTATTTTGTTGGGAATTGAGACATGGTTTAGTGGAATTAGAAGCTTGGAGAATTTTATGGTGGGGAAGATGGGGATATGATCGAGTGGTGGTGTATATATATGGGGATTTTGTGACTATTATTTTTAGGTAGTTACGGAATGTTTGTTGTTTTGGAACTCTGTTTAGATTTGGCATGCATTACTTCTGTGTTTCTCAAATAGCATGAAGATTGCTGAGTGTGAGGAAATAGTGAACATGAGTATCAGTGCCTAGGAACAAAAACATTTCCGCATGCCCTTTTTGAGAATTGCTAAAGTTACAAATGGCATATCTCTAGAACAATCGTTAGTTTCAGAAGTGATTAATGAAAGGGGTGTATTTAACTGGATGGGTATGTGTGTGTGTTTTTCTTTTTCTTTTCTGGAGATGTAGATGGTTATGGTTGTTGTGTCGGGCTGAACTGTGTGGAGTGAAGTGTGAAACTGGGAATGATGTGTGTCTTGGGTGGATGTTGCGTGGTCGTTGTGGCTGGTGTTTGTGGTGGAGTGAAGTGTGAAACTGAAAATGATGTAGCTGGTTTGTGGTTGTTGTGTTGGACTGTGAAGTGTAAAGACTGTGGAATATCATGATGTTTTTGAAGTTTGGGTGGAATGGATTGTGGTGGGGGTTAGTGTGGTGGTAATTAAGAGGTAATTTGGGTGTGGTTGATGTTGACAGGGGAAGCTGTGGAAGTGGTGGTGTTTTTGTTGTGGATCAGCTGTTGCTGACGGGATCGGGTGGTGATTTGAACATGAGTTCACGCAGTAGGAGCTTGAGCAGGAGCAGGAGTCGAAGCCGGAGCCGAAGCAGGAGTCCTAAAGACCGCCGGTTCCGAACCCAAAGAGTATCTTATCGTGATGCCCCTTACAGTAGGAGGGATTCACGAAGGGGGTTCAGGTTATTTGGCTTCTAATTAACAAAAGTTTTTGTTATGATATTCTGCTTTGGGAATGAGGATTAGTGGTGAAAGAAGAGAACGGTGTTGCATGTCCGTGGAAGATGTTTGAGGAGCTGTGAATATGTGTGGTGTTTTTTGTTGTCGTTGTGGAAAGTTAGAAAGCCTACTACTAGTGTCTTCGATAGTTATATGTCTCCTGTCATTGGTGGAGGAACAATTTCTGAGAAATGCAATTTAAAATCACTTGCTATTTATTTAACTTTTGAAATACTTGTTTATTTGTTTGTTTCAGTCAAAACAGCAATTGCAATAATTGCAAGCAACCAGGCCATTTTGCGAGGGAGTGTCCTAATGATGCAGTCTGTAACAACTGCAGTCTTCCAGGGTAAGGAAATCCTCTTCTTTTTTCATTCAGCATATTTATTTCTTGGGTATTTCTTCAGCATAGCGTAGTCTTGTCATTCAGTGATCGCTCTTTCTTGATATAGGTATTGCAATTTTATTTTGCAGACACGTTGCTGCAGAATGCACCACAGAGTCACTTTGTTGGAACTGTAGGGAACCTGGGCATATGGCCACCAGTTGCCCCAACGAGGGTGTTTGCCACTCTTGTGGTAAAGCTGGACATCGTGCACGAGAGTGCCCCAATCCTGAACCAGCATCTGGAGACTTGAGGCTGTGCAACAATTGTTTCAAGCAAGGGCACTTAGCTGCTGACTGCACAAACGAAAAAGCATGCAAGAACTGTAGGAAGACGGGTCACATTGCTAGGGAATGCTCAAATGACCCCGTTTGCAATGTGTGCAACATATCAGGACATGTGGCTAGGAACTGCTCCAAATCAGGTGGGAACAGTGGAGGTGGATTCTACGGTGGTGGTGGCAGTGGATATCCTAGCAGAGGCTTCAATGGCCCTGCTGCTGGCTTCCGCAGTGGTGGTGGAGGCTTTAGAGACATTGTTTGTCGCAGTTGCAACCAGGTTGGGCACATTAGTCGTGACTGCATGGGAGGTCCGTTGATGATCTGCCACAATTGCGGAGGAAGGGGTCACATGGCATACGAGTGCCCTTCCGGAAGGTTCTTTGACCGTGGACCAGCTCGGAGGTATTAATTGTACTCGTCAAATCACTGTTGTTTTATTTCTGCGCAGCGTCTGCTTCAGTTCGCTACTCTTTTTTTTTATAACTAGCTACATGACTAGGCCGCAATATGTCAAGTTGTAATCCTTCTTTTTTTATAAGACGTCCTTTGTTTGATTTGGTTCTCCGGACACTCTTCCATGACAACCGGATACCAAGGTTGTTTACAGACAACGTAAAGGCTTCATATGCCACCCAAATGCAAGATCCTTTTCGCAACACAGAAAAGCTCCTGTTCAGAGGTTGGTGATGCATCCCCTCTGTATAGAATGCTAACCATCCATCATCACCCGGCAAAATGCATCCACTGCAAACCTTAAAATTTGAGGAGGTTTTGATTCACAGGTTGATCTTAGCTGGTAGTGTATAAAATTTGGTCGGTCCCTATGCGAGAAGGCGACTGTGCAGCAGTATGCTAACTGCAGCTTTCATTTCAATTTTTACATTGGCAAAGAATTGTCACAACGATATATATCAATCATAATTCATAAACATGTCAACCTGACTACTTGAATAAATGCGAACGAGGGTTAGCAGTCATTTGTGTTTCGGTATACAGACGCTCCCTCTTTTTGGTGTAGAGTGATGGAAACTAGCGGGTTAGCGACATCAAGATGTCTGCGCCTGCGCAACAACACTGGATGGTTGATGATTCATCTCACCTCATTCAAGTGAGCATTATGGGATTCGCTGTTCTCTGTAGATTTCTCAGATGACGCCGCACACAAATTGGACTTTCCTCGAAGATGAAAGTCAATCTTTGTATCTGCGCAGTAGAGGGACACTCGATCAGATGACCCAAACACAACCACGGAATCAGCTGGAGATACGATCCAATGCAAATTGAAATATTCTGAACACAGTTACTGCTGTAGTGCTGTATGCATTAGAAAGAGGCATACCTCGATCAAATTACCCGACTGAAGTTTTGTAGTCTTGCCAGTACCTACTTCCAGATTATTCTTGTAGATTGGCCATTTCCCAAGATTCCTTATGTAGAAACTTCCATCAGCCTCTAATTTGATTACAGCCTGGAACGAATAATATGTACAACCACACAATGTGACCGCATGACGAGAATGGAAAATCCAACGAGCAGTTTCAACAGCGAAGATGAAGCAGTTACAAAAGCACAATAAATCAAGGCTGAACTAACCTGTCGTCTAGATATTTTCTGTGCACGACCTTCTGCTCCTAGATCAATGTCTACTTGAGAGTCATCTGTTTGTCTACCAAGTAAAACCTGAATTGTAGAGTGAATACTTACGGATATTTGATGTGTACTTAAAATACTAGAACATCTAGGATGGCATCTTTAAGGGCTACAAAGATCCATATCAGAGATAAACATTCTGCTTCAGCAATTGGTGTTACCTCAGACTTCTTTATGTAATGCTTTAACTTGCGACCATATATAACAGCTAATGCTCCTCGTCGTGCAATTGCTCGCTGCATGAATGAATGGGCAGCCTGCTCCAGTCTAATTATAGTTTTCTTGGCATCAATACTTTGATATTTTGAAGCTGAAATAGTTCAAGAAAATGAAAGCTTTAAATTAGTGATTGAGAAAACTAATACCTAGGAGGCATCCGAGCCAGGCAAAAGAAACAAACATAATTGGCATGCAATGGCAGCATTATGTGAGAACAGAAAAGAAAATACCGAAAGTTGTAAAAACGGAAATATGGATGTGCTTATTTGGTAAACGCAAGGCAGAAATTTGAAATAATTTTTCGGCAACTTTTTTTTTTTTTACTTCTATCCAACCGAGTATGTGGATATTCGTAAAAAAAAAAAAGATTACCTTTTTCTTTGAGTTCAATGTCCCGATCTTCTGGGTCCAAATCCATTTCAAGTACCTGAAAGGATAAAGTGGAAGAGGGCCATAAGTGATAAGCCAGGTAAACTGAAAATAAATATGGAAGCCAATTGCTTTGTACCATTTCTTCAACATCTGAATAATAAGGTATCTCATCATCGCTCTCACGTTCCTGATTTCCGAAATCTGAGAGGGGGCGTTGAGCAAGTGACTCCCTCAGAAAAGGATCATCACAATCAACTCTTTGGTTCAATGCTTGATCATCGGGGGTTTCACCAAGTATATTATCTGACTTATAGCACAGTCTATTCGTGTCCGAAGGGAATGCCACCTCACCCTCACAATGATTTGAACCTCGTGAAATAACCATTTCACAATGCCCTCTCTTTGTCAAATCAGGTAATAAACTTGTGCTTCCGTGAGAAATGTGAGTTCCTTCTTCGGGCAAGTTATTTGGCATTTTACATTCAATAGATGCATCATTACAGCTCTTTTCCAGTGGGAGCTGGCCAAACGGAACCTTGGAACCAAATTCTCGTTTCCCCAGTTTTTCGTGATCCTTCTTAAACACCTTTGAAGCTGCCTCACCATGCTTACATTTTTCCAACAAGACTTTCACCGATGAAGAAATGTGGTGTAGTGTGATATCATCGTTGTTTGGAATAAGTGGATCCTCGGTGTTTGAGACACAAGAAGCGAAAGCGTTCTGTGCAGGTGCTTGTGGCGGCATTGGAAAAGTTGACATTTGGATATCTGAACAAGGGAGAGACTGGCAATCAACAGCTTGATTAGCAGTATGAGTAGTAAAGTGAGGCAAATCTGAAGGTTTTGATGCCATTAAATCACCATCAGCAACGATAGGCGAGGTTAGAAAATGAGAATTAAAACCTTCATGCAACTGATTATCCTCTGGGGGTTTGTTATCAGCATCATCCTCCAAAAGACCATATATCTCAGCAAAAATCTCATCTGAACCTGAATTTGTTGGATCACCGCCCTGATTTAGCGAATTTGCAGGACCAGCATCACTATCAGTACCAGGCATACACACATCCAACGCCTGATCACCCTCTTGAGCCCCCAATTGATCTCCACCATTATTATGACTCTGGGAAGCAGGGTTATCATTTACAGCCATCATAGTATCAGGAATTTCAAAATTAAAATCGCCAAAAGAAATTTCAGGAAGAGGAGATGGGAAATCCAAGCCCTCAACTGAGACAACAGAACCTGGCAACATGTCATCAAATTCATCAAAGATATTATCAAACTCAGTTGTTTGATCAAATGGGAGATGATGGTTTTCGGCCACGCCATTCACACCACTCATGTGGGTATCTTCATGTATCCCTGACTTGTTAACAGGAAATTCAATCGGGAAAAACATCTCCTCTTTGTCTTGAAGGTTTTCGTGGGGCAGACTTCTTTGCTCACCAACAGAATTTCCAGGAATAAATTTCTCCTGTGGATCATGGGGTGGTCCGGTGGTGACGCCGACACTACTAGTCGCCCCACCATCTATTTTATATTGAGGAAGAAAATGGTTTATAACTCCGGCATCCAACGGCTGGTGTTCCAACTGATTTCTGATCATGGTGTTAAAAAGAGGGTCCATTCCATTAATATGGTCACTGCCACAAACATCTTCACCCGCAAAATGCAGTTCCAAAGACTGAATATTTTCAGTGCGGACTCTTTTCCGCGCAGCATAATAATGATCACGTATGCTCTCGGTTTTAGTCTTATTACCATTGCACTTCTTGTCTTTAAGGCCACCAGGTCTCAGCGATTTATGTGAATAATTTGAAGGGTTATGCTCCATATCCATCAGGCGACTCGCCACTTCAGCCGAAACAACCGGATCATAAAGGATTGATACCCATCGCTTCTGAATTTCCTGCATAGTGAATCGTCTGGAAAACTGTACCGCACCTTTAGCAAGAGACTCCAATGAGGCACCACCCTATATAGATAATCATAATAAAACAGCATCTGTAAACATAATTAAAAAAATCTTTTTACACCAATATCAAAATCAAAACACTTAAAAAATATTACATTGAACCAATCGTGTATTCTTAAACACGAAGACGACCATTAAGTAAACACTTCACTGGAATTTTTCTTTTCAAAAGATACAGATACATAAAATATCAAATGGACACAAACGGAAACAATTAGAATGATCAAGTAGTGCTATTATCACCAACAACAAAACGGAGACAAGCTCACAACCTTTCCTAAAAATTCAAAAACAAAAAAAAACTACGGCTGCGCAAACATTCATTGTCAGATCATTATTTTGGTTACACTGTCAATTTTCAATAAATAAAAACTCCCACAAACCCCAAAATTGAAAAAAGAAAAAAAAATCAAACCCTGAAAACAAAAACAAAAATCAATTTCGAAATCAAAAATAAACAAAAGCCAGTAAAATCAATCAACCTCAATCGCGTTCTTTAGCTTGAAATCGTCCTCCGGGGTCCACACAACCGGAAACCCTGCCAACGCCCCCATTCTCTAAACCTCTCTAAACCCCTACAAAATTAGGGCTCGAACCAATTGCCGCAATCTTCAAAGACTCCGGAGAAACGAGCAGGCGTCTGTTTGTTGGGCTCTGTCCTTAGGTACCGGCGGTCAAATGGGCCGTAAAAGAATAAGCCCAATTATTCTATATTGATGGATGAAGTGCTGCGTTTCATGATCCGGTTTCATCTCCGATTAAATACTAAAGTTTTTAATCTTCATTAACTATCATATTATAACTGAAGTTGGGACCCAAAATATTAATTTTGCCATTGAACCCTAAATTAATGGATCAATATAATTTGCGTTAACATTATAATGATGAATTTTTTATAAGATACAATCTAATATATAACAGAATAGGGGTTGGTGGTGGTCGGATCATCAAATTAAAATATTTATAAAAATAACAACTGATCGTATTTTAATCACACGGGCCCAGCCCGACCCATTAGAAATTAAAAATTAAATAAATTTACACACAATACACGGGTCCGGCCTGACCCAAAAATTAAAAGTTTTATTTTACACAGATCATACGGGTCCAAAAATTGGTCGATCGAATCACGCACGTGTTGACCAGTACGATTACGCATTCGGGACGACGGACGGTACGCTAGTAATTATATAATACAATAGGACATCATTCCATCATCAAATAGAGATTTTCGATTTTGCCCCACCCTTTACAAATAATAACGAAGCTGCCATTTTTCCCAATTAAAAATCAAATTTAAAATTTCAAAATTAAACGGAAACGTTGAGAAGTTTGAATGGAATCGAATGTAGACATCATAATCGAAAACACCTGTTTCCGCCGCATACCGTTGGAACGACGGACACTTCTTCTAGATTTTTGTTTCAAATCACTGCATAGACAAAATTTTGGGTTTATTTAAATTTAACTTTAAATTTTAATGGATCGTGTGGTCTATTTAAATTTAATTTTAAAACTTAAAAGCATAGACAAATTTTTGGGTTTAAATAAAAAAGTGGTGTATCGTGTATGACTCTTTAAGCAACGCATGCACGACATTCTTTAGTAAAAGAAGAAAGAGTAGTTGGTTTCAAGCATTGCAAGGCTGCGTGAGGGACTTGAATGTGTGGACACTGGACATGATTAATATATAATAGATTTTTCAAGTTTGTGAAGTAGTGCAAGGATATGGGATAAAGAGCGTTTTGAACCTGTGGTTGTTTTGCAGCATATTTAACATGACTTGTAAATTAAATAAGAGGAGGGGGTAAACGGACAATTCATATTTGAACCTTCAACCATGCATCTATCCCACTCTATTCTATTATATAACAGACTAGTGGGTGACCCGTCGTCCCGACGGAAATTTTCTCTATATTTTAATTCAATTTTAATAAAAATTTCTAACGTTTCTCTCTATAATTTTATTATTGTAATCAAAATTTTTGAATGCTACATATTTTTTAATTTTTTGAATATAGTTCCATTATATTATTTTTGATTTTGTGACAACCGTCATCCCGAAAGAGAAATATATACGTAAAAAAAATTGGTCAAATACTCGATCAAATACAGTTAAATATGGTATATATGATTAAAAGTTACTCAAATACCGTTAAATATCTTTTAATAATGTCAATTGGTC
>JAWWMW010001883.1:112256-131985 GCA_035048345.1 Echeveria elegans | reverse complement strand
ATGATGTTGATTCCCAAGTTATTTGTGGGCTCGGAGAGGCAGTGCTGAGATGACTATGTCGGGTTGGAGGAGTTGTTGCTTGATAAAACAAATATAAATAACACTAGTAGTAATTAATCATATATTCCAATTCTGCCCATCTGCGTTCTCTCTTTCAACCAAAAGTATCACAAAACAGTACAACACTCCACAAACGCATCCACACTTTTTTCATTCACACACAACTCCAATGGGCAATGACGACGCTCAAGCTCACGCTTTTCTCCTTCTCCCTCCAATGGATTTAGTCAAGATGCGCTGATTAGTAGAAGGCAGATCCTTCAAGCTGCTTGTGAGACTCTTGCTGATGTCACTTTTAAAAGAGAGTATTGTTAATGGGGAGCAATTTACGCGTGAAGGTCCTGGAAAATATAGAGCTGATTTAGTCGTCAATGAGGAGTCTATTACAGACAAAATTAAAGATGCTAGTGTGAAGATAATGACTGCTGGCGTTGTTGTTGGATTACTGACTCTCACTGTTTTGAGATATATGCCGGCAAGAAACGGCTCATCGTTTCCCTAAAAAAGAAACCTCTGCCGCATCCAGCAGCTGAAATACTCAATGCGGGTATGACTTGACATTACTCATTATTTAAATTCAGCAGGTAACTCCAGTAGCAGAGAAAACAGAGGTTTTACCACTACTGGATGCTAGGTTGGCTGCAAGTATTGTTCGCGAGTGGCAGGATGTTAAGTCTCGAGCACTCGGTCCCGATCACTCACTAGAAAATTTACCAAACAGAAACAAATATCTTCTCTTCCTGATTAGCCGTTGATCCATCAGCACTCCACACACTTTGGTCATCTTCCGCCACCATTGATCCCTCCTCCATTCCCCTCAAAAGTCAAATCTTCAAAATATTACTTTACCCTTACAAATCCAATCAAAAATTTTAAAAAAAACTACTAGTCAAATTCATTAATAAAATACACAATCCCCACGTCTATTTCAACCATACAAAGTGGTTTTAAGATGATAAAATTGTCAAATTTGCCGAAAAATCTACGCTTACAAAATCCTCACAATGTAATTAAACTAATGAATTCAAAAGTAGACTGTAATATATCTCAGATACTGGAAAAAACTCCATCACAAAATCACTTTATCAAAAAAGGAATTCATCTCTCAAACCCTAAATCCTAGTTACCAAAATCAACAACCGATTTCCAAAATCCAAATCCACAAAATACTAGAAACTAGAATCAACACTTAAGTCAAAGCGACACACGAATCGCTTCTCCGGCGCGAATTTCGATCCGTCAAAGAAGTCGTAAACGAAAAGAAAAGAAAAAACGATGCGACGGAAGAACCTGAGATGTGCCTGATGGCGAGGAGAGATTCAACGCGATTGGAGGAACGGAAGAGGAGATTATGAAGAGGGAAGGAAGAAGAGGACCAGAGGAGGAGATGAATGATGACATCATCTTCATCGTCATCATTCAACATTTCAACTTCCTTTCTTTCTCTCTCTTACTCTACGCCATTTTCGTATCGCGTTTACCCAACAACGCGAATTCCATTTGTTTAAAACGCTGCCGTTTTATTCGGTTTGGGAATGAGAAATAACAGCCTCTTGTTGGACTCCCGCGAAAACAAATGAAAATCTTCTTGGGCTTGAAAGCTGCGTTGCTTAAATGGGCTGTTTAAATAGCCAAGCATCGTACGCCACGTGGCGTTGAAGACCCTTATCAACTTGGTCGGATAACTTCGTCGTCTGCGATATCGCGTTTCGGAGCACGAAGTTGAACCGACGCCGATCCGATTTGTAAAGGTAAGCTTTCACGTCAACCGTGTTTTCATCGATTAGATCTGTGAAACGTCTGATTGGATTCGGTGTATAAATTTCTTGGGTTTTCATAACTACTGCTGTTCGGCGAGATTCGTTTGTAGGTCAAAAGATGATTTTATTTATTTGTTGATGAGAAAAATAGATGATAAATTCGAGTTTATTGAAAAAATTGATATTTGGTTGTTTGGTTATTTTGCATTCACAGTGTACAATTGACAAATGGATTGTAACTGGTAAATAGTGTATATGACATATGCTTGGATTGTTGTTTGCTTTTAGTTTAATGTGATATGCTTTAGTGGAATTAGAAGCTGGGATGTTAGTTGTTTTGGAATTTTGTTTAGATTTGGCATACTTTAACTTCTGTATTTCTCAAAAAGTATGCAGTTTTTCTTTCGTAGGTAATAGGTTCAATATTGCCGGGTAGTGAACATTGAGTATCCGTGGCTAGAAAAAGAAACACATCTGCGTGCTTCTTGAGAATTGCAAATGTTAAAACATGCTATTTCTATGATAAAAAAAATTGTTAGACTATGATAGTGAATTATGAAATGGTGTTTTTTGACTTGATGCGTAGGGATGGTGTTTTTTCTGGAGTTGTAGCTGGTATGTGGTTGTTGTGTTGGGCTGAAGTGTGTGGAGTGAAGTGCAAAATTGCGAATGATATATGTCTTGGGTGGATGTTGTGTGGTACGTTGTGGCTGGTTTGTGGTTGGGGAGTGAAGAGTGTGAAACTGAAAATGATGTAGGTGGTGTGTGTGGTTTTGTTGGACTGAAGTGTGTGGAATGTCGTGATTGTCTTGGAGTTTTTGGGTGGAATGGATTGTCTTGGAGTTTTTGGGTGGAATGGATTGTGGATTGCGGTGGGGGTGGGTGTGGTAATTAAGAGGTAATTTCGGTGTGGTTGATGTTGACAGGGGAAGCTGTGGAGGTGTTGTTGTTGTTGTGGATCAGCTGTTGCTGACGAGATTGGTTGGTGATTTGAACATGAGTTCTCGCGGTCGGAGCCTAAGCAGGAGCAGGAGTAGCAGTAGGAGTAGGAGTAGGAGTCCTAGAGACCGCAGGTTCCGAACCCAAAGAGTATCCTATCGTGATGCCCCTTACAGTAGGAGGGATTCACGAAGGGGGTTCAGGTTATGTGGCTTCTAATTAACGAATGTCCTTGTTCAGATGGTGTTGATAGAAGTGAATGGTGTAGTATGTGTTTGTGGAAAGATTGTCTGAAGAGCTGTGAATACTTTTTTTGGTGTTTTTTGTTGTCGTGGAAAGTTAGGATGTCTTCGGTAAATATGTCTCTTGCGTTGGTTGGTAAAGGAAGAAGTTCTGAGAAATGCAATTTAACAACACTTGCTTCTTCATTTTTTTGATGCAACACGTGCTATTTATTTAACTTGAGAAAGACTTGTTTATTTGTTTGTTTTCAGTCAAAACAGCATTTGCAATAATTGCAAGCAACCGGGCCATTTTGCAAGGGAGTGTCCTAATGAGGCAGTCTGTAACAACTGCAGTCTTCCTGGGTAAGAACATATTTTGTTTCATTCCGCATATTTTAATTCTCGAGTATTTCTAAAGCATTGCATAGTCCTGGCAAACGGTGATCTCTATTTTCTGATATCTGAGTCACAATTTGTTTCGCAGACATGTTGCAGCTGAGTGCACCACCGAGTCACTGTGTTGGAACTGTAGGGAACCTGGGCATATGGCCACAACTTGCCCCAATGAGGGTGTTTGCCACTCCTGTGGTAAAGCTGGACATCAGGCACGAGAGTGCCCCAATCCTGAACCAGCATCTGGAGACTTGAGGCTGTGCAACAATTGTTTCAAGCAAGGGCACTTAGCTGCTGATTGCACGAACGAAAAAGCATGCAAGAACTGTAGGAAGACGGGTCACATTGCCAGGGAATGCTTTAATGGTCCGGTGTGCAATGTGTGCAACATTTCAGGGCATGTAGCTAGGAATTGCTCCAAGTCAGGTGGGAACAGTGGAGGTGGATTCTATGGTGGTGGTAGTGGATATCCTAGCAGAGGCTTCCATGGCCCTGCTGCTGGCATTAACTATGGCGGTGGAGGCTTTAGGGATATTGTATGCCGCAGTTGCAACCAGGTTGGGCACATTAGTCGTGACTGCATGGGAGGTCCGATGATGATATGCCACAACTGTGGCGGAAGGGGTCACATGGCCTACCAGTGCCCTTCCGGAAGGTTCGTTGACCGCGGACCACCACGGAGGTATTAGTTGTATTCATCGGATACACTGTTGTTTTATTTCTACACACTGCGAGGTTTGTATCAGGCTTTCAGTTCACTACTTTTCGCGATATCCGACTACATTACAAATGCGCCACATTGAGTCGAGTTTTAAATCTTTTGTTAAGACCACCAATTCCTTGTTCGAGTCTTTGAGGTCATTGAAATCTGCTAGTCTAGTATCCACAAAACCTGGATATCAACGTTGTAAGTCTTCATTAATCGGAGGCTCGGCCAATTGCATGGTCGCTTTCGTATTAGCAGCTTCCTAACAGCTTGTTTTAGGTGGTTGTGGTGCTTCCCCATTTGCTGCGATCTGGCAAAATTGAGAAAGAACCTCTCAGCCAAGTACTTAATCAGATATTCATCTCATTTCAAGCTTGCACCAAAGCCTGAGGAAGTTGAACCAGCAACACATCTCGACCCACAGGCTGATCTGGGACAAAATTCGACCCCTTCACGAGAACAGGATCGTGCAGCAATATGCTAGCTGCAGCTTTCAGTTCAATCTTTTACAGTGGCAGCTAATTGTCACGACGATATTTATCAAGTATTAACATGTCTACCTAACTACTAGAATAAAAACGAATGAGGTTCAGTTGTCATAAGCGTGTTTTTTTAGTATACGCACCCCCCTCCCTCTTTGGTGTCAGGCGATGGAACATAGCGGGTTAGCCAAGTCAAAATGCTGCACGACAACACCTCATTCAGGAGGTTTCGGGCAAGCATTTACGGGCTTCGCTATTTCAGTAGATTTCTCAGATGACGCCTCACTTAAATTGGACTTACCTCAAATATGAAAGTTAATCTTTGTATCTGCACATTAAAGGGACACTCGATCAGATGGCCCAAGACAAGCATGGTATGGAACTGAGATATGATTGGATGCATATGTAATAATGGAAATAATCTGACCACAGTTACTGTTGTGTATGTTGGAAAGAGAAATACCTCAATAAAATTAACCGACTGAAGTTTTGTTATCTTGCCAGTACCTACTTCCAGATTGTTCTTGTAGATTGGGCGTTTGCCGAGATTCTTAATATAGAAATTTCCATCTGCCTCTAATTTGATTATGGCCTGCATCGAATAACAACTATATCAGGACTGGAAAGTCTAATGTCAGGGACTCAGGATATGGATACAAAATATGTAAAGCCACATAATGTGAATCCCATAACGAGACTTGGAAATCAAGTGAGCAGCTTCAACAGCCACAATGAAGTGGTTACTGGATACAAAAGTTCAAAAATGCAAGACTGAAGTAACCTGTCGTCTAGACACTGTGTGTGCACGACCTTCTTCTCCTAGATCAATGTCTACCTGGAAGTCGTCTGTTGGTCTACCAAATAACACCTGAATGGTACAGTGAGTATTTCAGTATATCTAATGTGTCTAATAAATTGAAGCATCTAAGATGGAATCTTTAAGGGCTACAAAGATCCATATTATGGATAAGCAATCTGCTTCAGTGATGGATAAGTCAACTTCCAGTTTGGTGTTACCTCAGACTTCTTTATGTAATGATTTAAATTGCGACCATATATGACAGCTACTGCTCCTCTACTTGCAATTGCTCACTGCCTAAATGAATGGGCAGCCTGCTCCAGCCTAATTATAGTTTTTTTGGCGTCACTGCTTTGATATTTTGAAGCTGAAATTGTTCAAGAAAAATGAAAACCTGTAAATTAGTGATCGACGAAACTAGTGCCAGGGTAACACAGGCCCCAGGCAAAGGAAACAAACATAATTGGGATGCATTATGTTAGAACGGAAAAGAATGTTGTAAAAATGGAAATATGGATGTGCTTATTTTGATAAATGTAAGGCTGAAACTTGTAGGAATGGAGATATAGACGTCATTCCTATAACTTTATCCTTGCTTTTACTATCCCTTCTGGAAGACATTTATTTTTTACTTCAATCTAACCAAATGTATGGTAATTCGTGGAGACAGAAAAACAGATACCTCTCTCTTTGAGTTCGATGTCCCGTTCTTCTGGGACCAAATCCATTTCAAGTACCTAAAAAGAACAAAGTGGAAGGGGCGCTCATACGCGATAAGTCACATAAACTGAAAATAAATATGGAAGCCAACTGCTTCATTTACCATTTCTTCGATATCTGAATAATATGGCATCTCACATTCCTGATCTCCGAAGTTTGAAAGCGGGCGCTGAGCTACTGACTCCCGCATAAAAGGATCAACACAATCAACTCTTTGGTTCAGTGCTTGGTCATCAGGAGTTTCACCAAGTGTATCATCTGACTTATTGCACAGTCCGATTGTCTCTGAAGGGCATGCCACATCAGTCTCACAATGATTCGAACATTGTGAAATAACCATTTCAGAATGCCCTTGTCAAATCAGGTAGTAAACTTGTGCTTCCTTGAGAAGGGGTTGGTCCTGCTTCAGGCAAGCTGTTTGGCAATTTGCATTCAAGAGATGTACCATTACTGCTCTTTCCTGGTGCGAACTAGCCAAACTGAGACTTGGAACCAATTCTCGCTTCCCCGGTCTTTCGTGATCCTTCTTAAACAACTTTGAAGCTACTTTGCCATGGTTACAGCGTGTCAGCGTTCCAACAAGTCTTTCACTGATGAAGAAACGAAAGGTAGGGCGATATTGTCATTGTTCGGAATAAGTGCTCGGTGTTAGAGATGCAAGCAGCAAAATCGTTCCTGAGAAGTACTCGTGGAAGTATTGAAAAACTCGACGTTTGGATATCTGAACGAGGGAGAGCCTGGCATTCAACAGCTCGATTAGCATTATGAGTAGTAGACTGAGGTAAATCTGAAGGTTTTGATGCCATAACATCACCATCAGCAATAATGGGATAGGTTAACAAATTAGCCTTAAAACCTTCATGCAACGGATTATCCTCTGGGGATTTGTTATCAGCAGCATCGTCCAAAAGACCATATATCTTGGCAAAAATCTCATCTGAACCTGAATTTGTTGGATCACCGCCCTGATTCAGCGAATTTGCAGGACCATCATCACTATCAGTACCAGGCATGAACATATCCAACCCTTGATCACCCTCTTGAACCCCCGATTGATATCCACCATTATGACTCTGGGAAGCAAGGTTATTATTTACATGCGTCATAGTATCAGGAATTTCAAAGTTAAAATCGCCAAAAGAAATTTCGGGAAGGGTTGATGGGAAATCCAAGCTCTCAACTGAGACAACTGAATCTGACAACAAGTCTTCAAAACCATCAAAAATATTATCAAACTCGGTTGTTTGATCAAATGCGAGATGTTGGTCTTCTGCAACGCCTTTCACGCAACACATGTTGGTACCTTCATCTATCCCAGTCTTATTAACAGGGAATCCATCCGCGTAAAAAGTCTCCTTATTTTCTAAAAGATTTCCGTTGGCCTGACTTCTTTGCTCAGCTAGAGAACTTTCAGGATTACATTGCTCCTGTGGAGCATGGAATGGTCCGGCGATGACACCAACACTACCAGTCGTCACACCTTCTATTTTAACTTGTGCAAGTGGATGGTTTATGAGTCCAGCATCCAACTGCTGGTGTTCCGATTGACTTGAAGTCGGATTTTGGAACATGGTGTTAAAAAGAGGGTCCATTCCATTAATATGGTCACTGCCATAAACATCTCTTCAACAGCAACTTCGATTACCAAAGACCGGAGATTTTCAGTACAGATTTTTTTTCCGTGTAGCATAATAATGATCACGTATGCTCTCAGTTTTAATCTTATTAGCATTGCACTTACCATCTTTCAAGCCAGCAGGTCTCAGCGATTTCTGTGAATAATTTGAAGGGTTATGCTCCATCTCCATCAGGCGGGTCGCCACTTCAGCCGAAACAACTGGATCATATAGGATGGATATCCAACGCTTCTGAAATTCCTGCATAGAGAATCGTCGGGAAAACTGTACAGCACCCTTAGCAAGAGACTCTAATGAGGCACCACCCTATATGAATAAGAAAAAAGCATCTGAAAACAATTTTTTAAATAACATCAAAACAAAAATTATGCTGAACCGATTGCGTCCGCTTAAACATGAACACAAGCAGTTCAGTAAACACTTCACCAGAATCTTCTTTTCAAAAGGTAAAGATATGCCAATTTTCAAATGTACATAAGAAAACAAAAAATCTAGAATAGAATGATCAAGCAGCGCCATCTCCAATGAAAAGAAATAGAAAATTTCAACAAGTTAACAACTTTTTTTCTAACAATTCACAAAAAAAGAGTATCTACAGCTGCGTACTGCTTTCACAGTCAAACTCAAACCATGATTTTCTGGTTGCATTACTGATGCAAAACAAATAAATGAATGAATTTTCACAGAAAGCCCTAACCTGAAACAAATTCAAACCTCAAAAATCTACAAAAAAGAATTCGAAATTAAAAAAAGACAGTAAAATCATTCAACCTCAATCGCGTTCTTTAGCTTGAAATCATCATCCGGCGTCCACACAACCGGAAACTGCGCCAAAACCTCCATTCTATAAACCTCTCTAAAACCCTACAAAAATTAGAGCTCAAATCAATTTCCGCAATCTTCCAAGTCTCCGGAATCGAGCAGGCGGTCAACTATAATTTACACTGGTGTACTGTAATTTACACTAGTTTGTCTTTATGCTGCAGTCAACGCGGTCAACTATCCTAATTGGGCCGTCGATGAATAAGCCCAAATGAAACCCAGGTGAATTATTGCGCTTCATGATCAAATTAAATTTATGTGCAACTGTCTAACGGATAATATATGGATTTTCTATAACTTTAAAAGATAATTACAAATAAAAATTAATTCATTCATTCATTTTGTATCAGAAAAAACAAATTGATTCATTTAGCTGAATTACACAAATCTAATAAAAAAACCTGATCGCTTGCGCCATCAGACATAAATAGCATGATAATTGCCACATGCTGCAATTTGAAAAAGGCCTAAGGTTGGTATTCTAGTTTTACTTCCTCTGTTTTATTTTGTTCTTTCTGTTTTCATTTTTGGTGTCCTTTTTTCTTGTTTCCATTTCGGACAGTTCTCTTTCCTACTTTATCTCTCACATGACACTCTCTTTTATACTTTATTCCCCACTCACTTACATTTATCTTATTTTATCTCTCACACACTTATTATTTCTTAAAAAATGTATCATAACTCAAACAAGAGGAACAAATCAGGACGAAGTGAGTAGAATATAGTTCAAGGTTTATGCATAACGAATGTTTAAGAATTTGAATGCCCCAAATCCGAATCGTTTTATAATATGTAATTCTTTGATTTCGCGACAAATCATATGATAAACAAAAGTTCAACCGGGGGAATTTCTTAAAACATGGGGGAAAAAAACCAAGTTGAGAGGGTTCACACGCACGCTCACAAGAAACAAATAGAAGATACAGGATACGATGAACCCTTGTACGACTTTGGGTTCAAACAAAGTTTGAACAGCTTAAGCAACAATAGTGAAACAAACTGATAAGATTATTCAGTTTGATACAATTCTTTGATCAGTTACCACTCATCAGGGTGCAAGTGAGGTCTGATCCTCCTCCACAAGACTGCATATTAAATGATTGATTCGGTTGCAGACAAAGAGCAAACACCCGAGGACCTAGGGCTATCACCGAGTCATAGTTTCGACCATTAGCCAGTGCAAAGTTCTGTTCTTCTTCTTCCCTTGCAACCTTATAAAAGTCAGAATGAAATGGTAAGAAACTTAACATTTAGATATTGCGTAATAATGGTAATATATATACGAGAATTTTTTCCGTGTCTCAATTCGATTTTCGTCAAATTTTCTAACGTATTCCAAATAAATTTTAATTTGTACATATGAATTTGGAATTTTTAATTTTAAATGAGTTAATTTTTTAATTTTAATTTAACATGAATTTAGAATTTCTATTTTTTTAATTTTAAATGATTATTTTTTTTAATTTTATCTTATTCCTCTTTTGTCTTATTCCTAATTCCTTTAACGACAAAAATGTATGATTTAGCGACGAAATTTTTTTGTACCTAATTGTGTGTTGAGAACATAAACCAATTATTAGGATAAATATATATATGAAAAAAGAACAAGCGAACCGAGACACGTTCATATTGGAATTTGGTGTATGGCTTACAAGTTCCTGGCGCAGTTGACTGTGTATATTTTGCACATTATGAACCTGTAAAACCATTTTGTACGAAATCAGTTTTGAAGTGTTGTAATTGTAATGTTGGGGTTCTTATATATTGTGAAAGTAAGTATTCACTGTCGCAAAATAAATATGAGAGATGGTGTCAGTCAATTTGACTTACCTTCTTCTTCAGTGTATTAGTTCGATTGGAAATAGCTGTGTACTGCATCATGTAAATTATTAGCATTAAGAAGTTTAAGTAAGAGATTGTTCAAAGATAGATAAAAATACATCATGTACATAACTGTAATCAGATTGCTATGAACTCAGATTCAAAATCAGCCACTTTTGCGATATATTTAATAATTAAACACTACCAGCGTAGTGTACCCTAAATATATCATCAAAAACAGATATTGGAGCAAAAGCATTGTAACTATTGTTATTTGTGTATACCTTACGAGCACGAATAGCTGTAACAGCGTTATCCATATCTTGCTCAAGAGTGCGTAACTCCTCAAAGCTTAAATCATTCAAGCAATCCCCCATCCTCTGCCTGAAAATCTCAGTTCATCCCAAATATGCAAAATAGTTGCACCAAGAATTTTTTTTTTAAAAAAAATCACACTATCTATTCGTTTTTATATGTATTTAGACCTGATTTCTGTGTGCAGCCTCTGGTTCATCTCCTTCACTTTACTCAAGGTCTCTTGCATCCGCTGGGAACATAGTACAAAAAAGTATATATATGATGGAATCAAATTGGCCGAAATTGATTTCCAGCTAGGTTTCTAAATATTGGAAATTATATTTTTCTTCAAACCACAAACATTATATTAAACAACCAACCTCGTATTGTTTGCTCCAAACATCAGTGTTTGGCCCCTTCTTGTTCTGGTATAGATCCACAACTTGTTTCGTTCTAAAATTCAAATCCGGTTTGGAAACCAACCCAAAAAAGAGTTAAGGCTTAAAAAACACATACAAAATCCGAAACCTTCTCTGGAATAATATGGAGTAGTAGATTAATCCATAAAATTACAGATCCGAAAATATAGAACGCAAAAATGAAATAAGCAACAAGATTTGATTGTGAATCATGTTTTTTAGGATGTTTTTTCTGCAGCAACAAAAAAAAAACGTCTTGAGAGAGCACATACGTGATTCCGAGGCTGATATACTCATGAATCTTGTTGGTGCTTGAAAACATGATGATAGAAACTTTAGCATCACACAGCACGGTCAGCTCCTCGGCCTTCTTAAACAGCCCATTCCTCCGCTTAGAGTATGTCACCTGTCGGTTGGTGGTGTTCTCGATCCGCTTGATCTGTATCTTGCCGCGAGTCATGGAAAGATGGACGAGTCAAAACACTCTTTCTCTCTCTAGATTTTTGGATCTAGGTTTTGAAGAGAGAGATAGTTATTAATGAAGCTATGATGTGTAATCTTTAATGAGAGAAGATGGTATGTGTGTGTGTGGTTAAGTGGAGATCAGATGTAAGGGATGGTAATGAAAACGATGATTGGAAAAGCTGAGATTGGAAGTTGCTGAAACCGGAAAGTGTTGACTGTCTTCGTGAAAGGGTACGTATACTGATGGAGGTGAGAGTTAACATTCGTTTTTGTTTTTATGTTGGTAAGTTACAAGTTGTTGAAATAGAGTCCAGTGTTTATGCATAGCAAATGTTTGTGAATTTGAATGCCCCAAAGTCGGAATCGTATATATATGATACTTGAAGATGGAAAAAACCAAGTTTCAAGGGTTCGGACTTCAGAAGCACACACAAGGCACAATAATTAGAGGATACTAGGAACCCTAGTAAGTAAGATCTAGGGTTCAAACAAAGTTAGGAAAACTTAGGCAACAGTAGTGAAACAAAATGATGGATTAGTCAGAACTTGATATGGTTTTGTTGCAATTCTGTAGTCAGTTACTGCGCATCAGGGTGTAAGTGAGGTCGGAGCCTCCTCCACACGACCGCATATTAACTGATTGGTTCGGTTGCAGACGAAGAGCAAACACTCGAGGACCTAGGGCAATCACCGATTCATAATTTCCATCAACCATTACAAAATTCCGAAATCCTCTTCTTCCCTCGCAACCTTAAAAAAGTCGGAATGAAATAGTCAGAAACTTAACATCAGATAACACTTAATGGTAATATGAAGTAATCAAAAGAACAAGCAAACCGACCCCATTCATGTTGAAATTTAGCGTAGGGCTTACAAGTTCCTGTTTCAGTTGCCGACGCACGGATTCCCCATTCCACACCTGTAAAAACAGTTATGTAAATTATCAACTTTTATGTCTGATAACGCTTGAATTCTTAAATATACATGCAAGAGTATTTGTTCAATGGCGCCAAAATAAATATGATTTTGGCTTACCTTCTTCTTAAGTGTATCAGTTCGATTCAAAATCACTTTGTACTGCATATTTTAAGTCATTAATTAGCGTTGTCAAGTTTAAGTAAAAGATTGTTCAAAGATACATATAAAAGTAGCCGATCATGTATATATAATCAGCTTGTTACTGAATTTCACCTTGAAAATCGTTCAAAAGATGAGGTATTTAATTAGACACTTCCAATGTGACAATATTGGACCAGAAGAATTGTAACAAAATGTTATTCTTGTATATTACGAGCACGAATAGCTGTGACAGCATTATCCATCTCTCTAGCGCAACTCCTCAAAGCTTAAATCATTCGAGCATTCCCCCATCCCCTGCCAAAAAAAACCCCAATAATTCATCCAAAACATGTGAAATTGTTGCACCGAAACCTAAAAAGAAACCACAATATTTATTCAATTTGTTATTATTCATCAGACCTAATTTCTTTATGCCGCCTCTTATTCATCTCCTTCACTTTCCTCAAGGTCTCTTGCATCCTCTGGCAACATCATACAAAAGTAGGATCAGATCAAATTGGCAGGAATTGCTTAATTTCTAGGGTTTTGAATTTTCCAGATTCCTTAAATCAAAGACATTAGCTTTAACAACCTGCCTCGTATTGTTTGCTCCAAACATCAGTGGTTGACCCGTTCTGGTACAGATCCACAACTTGTTTGTTTCTAAAAAACAAATCCGTGTTTGAAACCACGCCAGACAAGTTAAGACTTTCAAAAAACTAAAAATGAAAAATATTCTTTGCAATAAGAGAGTAGACCATTGCATAAAATTACAGATCTGTTCATAAACAGTGCAAGAGAAACAACAAAAATGAAAGAATTTGAAAAAACTTGTAAACAAAACAATGATTGTGAAACATGATTTCAAGGATGTTTTCAGCAAAAAAAAAAAAAAAAAATATCTTGAGCACATACGTGATTCCTGGGATGATATACACATGAATCTTGTTGGTGCTTGAAATCATGAAAGTGGAAACTTCAGCATCACACAGCACAGCCAGCTCCTCGGTCTTCTTGAACAACCCATTCCTCCTCTTAGAGTATGTCACTTGACGGTTGGTGGTGTTCTCGATCCGCTTGATCTGTATCTTGCCACGAGCCATGATCGGACGGAGGAGTCGAACACACTCTGTCTCTCTAGGTTTTGGATCTAGGTTTTGAAGAGAGAGAGAGAGAGAGAGAGTTATATGAAGATATGATTTTGATTAATCTCTCCGGATAAAAAATGAGAGAAGGTGCGGTTGGTTAAGTGGAGAGAAGATGTAGGGTGTGGCAATGAACATGATGATTGGAAAGCTGAGACTGGAAGTTGCTTAAATTGGAAAGAATTGGCTGTTTTGTGAAAGGGTTTTGATGGAGGTGAGAGTTAACCTTGGTTGGTTTGTTTGGTTTTTGTTTATGTCGGTCTTTCTCCCGTCTGCATACCGTTATGTTTTATGTTTCACAACAAAGACCGTAAAGAGTCAGATGTCAAATGCAACTAATTTAAAACTATTCAAATTCTGATACGCAATAAACATAACATAACTGTCAAATTGTCATGCGTAGCTTTGGATCTCAACCCGAACATTAAGGGTGTGAACCAGTTCATAAAAATAAATGTTCAATCGAAAAAAAACTAAAGTAAATAAACATTTTTTGTTGGACAAATATTTGACAGTCCAGAAATGGAAAAAATCATTAGATAATTCTCATGACAAAATTAGGGCACACTCAAAGACAAAAGAAGTTCTACAGCACACAAACCCTGACATCTAAGCTTAAAAGACAAAACGGCGACGTTCAAGATCACTCTGCTTCAAGGGCGTTGGAATTTCAGGGTCGTCAGAGTCGCATAAATTCAGGTCCACGCATCGAACGGCCTCCAATGAGTCTTGGATAAATCCATCGGATTATAAGGTGCGGCCACATTCTATTATCTTGCGGTCTCTTCATGTGAGTCTTTTTTTCCTGCTGGGGTTTGGATTTAAGTGCAGAACTAATCATCTGTCAAAATTCGATTGAAATGTTTTTAATGTGTTTGTGTTTTTAAGGTATACTCCCTCCCTTATCAAATACATTATTTTTCTTGTTTGGATTATGATATGATTGTTAAGAAATAATGAAAGTGTGAGTTAAAAATAAAATAAAAATAAATTGATGAGGATAAAATAGAAAAAAATAAAGGTATTGTGAGTGATAAAACATGAGAGATTACTCGAAAAAAGAAAACATGAAGAATTTAGGGGAACTCGTAAAAAAACAGGAAGAAGGACGAAGAAAGTATTAGGAATGATGAATTTTAAAATATTTTTATCTTTATGTCAAATCATCTATTAAAATGTCGTATCAAATATTGTGCCACTAGTCTTGTCATTTATGCGCTTATTTTCTCCTTAGACCCTAATCTTGGTGATCTTAATTCTCGTTCCACTTTCTTTTGTTGCGTTATTTTTCCATTTGATAATTTTTCTGACGGTATTTGAAGTTTGTCATATTAGCACTTTCAAAAGCACCTGTATTTTTAAAATTCATTTTTTTGATCCTGATATTTCAGGTACCAGAAGAACTAATTTTTTGTGTACGGCAGGGACCAAAAAAATAAATTTTAACAACACTGAAAGTGCTAATATGACAAACCTCAGATATTGCCAAAAAAATTACCCTTTTCCATTTAGGAAATTAGATTCTTCCTCCTTAAAATTGTATGGATAATAAACCCTAAATGTAAGTTACATCTATCTTTGTGTGTTTTGGGACTTGGAAGGAATCTGATTAGATGTCAGTAGGTTTGTAATTTGTAAAACAACTCTAGACAACAATTATAGTGAAATCATTGTTCAATGTTCTTGGGTTGGTTAGGGTTGCTGACCGTTGTGGTTTAGGGATATTACTTCATTTACGTAATTGTCAAACAAAATTTATAAGTTTTATTATGACTTAGTGACGAGTTCCAAGAGAATCAAATGTTTGCTTAACTATTCATGGTTAATTCAATTTAACTATTTGGTTTTGAGGGATTTTCCTCTATGACGAAGATTCCTAACAAAGACTAAGAACAACAGTTGAACTGACATTATACTAATCTGTCAATTTAGCGTCCATAAATTTGCGCCCGACATAAGGTGGATGCTAATAAATTGTGGGCGCCATATTTAGCATCCAACTGGTCGCAGATGTCAATATAAATGCTAAATTGCGTGCAAAAATTTGGCGGCAAAATATTGACATCAACGTGGATGTTACTATTTATATTTTGAAATATTTGTTTGAATTAGAAATAAATCAGCGTCCACATGGATGCTAATATTTATATTTAAAAATTAAAATAATTTAGCGTCTACGTGGACGCTAATTTTCAACTTAATTTTTGAATCATTAATATAGCGTCCACGTGGACGCTAATGTTTTTTAAATCTTCTGACTCCTTGCTCGTTTTTGACCCTCTTAATATATGAATTAGTCCTTGAGCCCAACATATGAATTGTGCCATTTTGAGTCAGCTTTCTAACAGATTTTGTTTCATCTACATCAGATCAACGACGCATCTTCCAGAAGCTCTTGAAGCATGAAAGGTCCTGCTGCCCACATCATCAATTAACGCCAAAACAATGCAAAAATAACACGGAACGAGTAATTCTGAATATGCAATATGACATGCGTCCATTTGGACGCTATATTTAGCGTCCACATCTCATTAACGTCCACGTGGACGCAAATTCGCTTTTTTCTTGTAGTGTGATGTTTTTGAATAAGAGTAAATTAGTTTTAAACACCCTTTATTCGCGAAATTTAGACATTAACACTCCTTATTTAAACATTTGGATTTAAACACATCATATTCGTCATTTTTTTTGGAAGTTGTCATCTCCAACCAAATGTCAACTTTAAAAAAATCATAAAAAATATCAAAAAAACTTTAAAAAATTCAAACTTTGTAAAAACGAGAAGCAAAATGTAACTCTTTAGCAAAACTTTTGATAACAAAATTATGAATTAAGAATATTTTTGTATAAATTTAATTTTATATTTTAAATATTTACCAAAATGTAGCACAAACTTTTATAAAAACGTATAAACGAAATTTCCAATACTTTGTCATTGTGATTATGTATGTAATTTTGTTATCAAAAGTTTTGCTAAAGAGTTACATTTTGCTTTATTGTGAAACATATAAGAACTAGGGTGACCTAGTGTCGTACCCAAGGGAACGGTAGAAACTCAGTAAAATCAAATATTCATACTCTAAACAGTTCTAACAATTTAGGGGAGGTTCTATAAGAGTTGGTTTGGTAACGAGTGACGTAACAAATAATTAAAAGAATGGTGACTCGGGACTGACTTACTTATCATACTCACGACTTCGAGTTTGGGATTTATAAAAATAAGTATAATGACTTTGAAAAGGTTTGGTTTAGTTAGGACTAGTAATGCATATATTTTGTACATCTCACTGGTCCGAATGTTGACGTACAAAACATATGCAACATATATGACGATAATAACTCTCGCGAAAAGCTATTAATCGTAGAACTCAAATCCGTTAGCCGCAGATGATCACATATAAGCTAACTTCTTTGAATACATTCTAAAATAGTCTTTTGTTAATCAATATCTGCAGATGGTCACATATAGGCTATTTCCTGACTAAAGAACACTTAACCTCGTACAATACTTGCTTTTGCCCTTTTCGGTGCAATACTAGCCTGTGTTCATCCGATGGGATTCTTTCCTGAGTTATATATAGTACTCATGCGGTTTGGACTAAGCATTTTATCGAACACTTACACCTCATAGCATTAGCGTATGCTAAGTGTGTTTTTTTAACCTTAAATCATTCATAAAATGTGTATGAAATCCCGTTTAATCGATCGTGAGTAGCATAGGAGATTGTCATCCCCTGTCATCTGAGACGATTACTCACTCATATCGAGGGAGTAAGAACACATACTAATATGATAACTTACTGAATATTAAAGTAAAAAAACGCAGGAAAGGTAGAAGAAAAGAACTATTGTATTGAACTTACTTGAAACTTCGGAACTTACAAGAGAACTAAGCTAACAACAAATGAAAATGGAAAAGTGTTTGGAGAGGAGTGTTTTCTGGACTTTTGAGCAAAGTTCCGTGCCTCTTGATGTGTGTGAAATGAGCTGGGGTGATTTTTTATTTATAGGAAAATTGTGGCTCTTCTCTTTCCCCGAAGATGTTGTCATTGTGCCTTCATGATGACAACCTTATCTTGCTTCAGTGAAAACGCCTCTTTTCATTCCGAGTCAGTATTTTTGATACACATAAAAGTTGTAGAGCTTTGGATAAGCTTTCCAACGCACCTTGATTCATCAAAATCGGAGCATGTCGAAAGGTGAACTGTTCGAGAGATACACGGACTCTTATGGAATTTTGTACATGGACGCCATGGTAATTACTGTAAATTACAGCCATGTCCATGTAGGAAATTCAAATGATGCTGCGTGGTCCTCTGAGCATCACTCCATGTCCAACTTCTTCTCTTCGCGGTGCCTTCTGACTTCATGCTCCTTTTTGACCATCTTAAAGTTTAAATCAGTCCTTGTGGTCAAGATAAGAGTTGTAGATATTTGAGTTAGCTTTGTAATGCATTTTGTTTTGTCTCGATAGGATATCAGACGCGCTCTGTGGATGCCTCAGAAGGTCCAAAGGTCCGGAAGATTCAAAAACTGCCGATTTTGCTCCTTTTATTCTCGTTTTTGCTATGTTCTTCTCCAAGCTTCTACAATCATCATAGAGAGTTATTTATACCTGAAATGAAAATGTGAGTGTCGAATTTGATCGATCTTATATGATAAAAGCGAAGAATATAAGCAGATAGGTGTCCAAATGATAGTCTATTTTGACACCGATCAGCAGTGGGTGCATCTTCTCCTCTTGTACACCCAGAGAAGTAGTTGACCAAGAATACTTGCTCCATTATCTCCCATGTGCAGAATATCCATAGATATGAACAAGAAAACCAAACATAAGTAGAGTTAGTGAAAGAAAAACGAAAAATCCTAAACTTAAACTCATGCATGTGTACGCCAATTGGTTTCACATCAATGCATTAACCCATTGTAAAAATGGCATGGGATCTTCTCCAAAGGCTCTTCCATACTTCGGAAGACGATGGATTACTTCAACAGATAGCCCATACTCTTCATCAACTTCTGAGGTCACACTAAAGAATGTTGATCTGCATAAGTGTACCAATCCATCTACATCATATTTAGAGTAGCGCAAGGAAAATATTGTATGAAAAAAAAATAAAAATAAGGATAAGAAATAGAAAAAAAATACTTCACTATAACGCATTTTTCTGGAAACGGCGCCGAAATTTGAAATAGTACAACGGAAAATAGGGTCGATCTCATGAGGAATTGACTAGTGAATTGCGTTTCCTATGAGCACTAATACTAGGGGTTTTGTGAGAGTTGTATAAGCATGAAGTAGGAAAAAAAAACATATAGATGTTATCAATAAGATGAGCAGACATGGTTCAAGATAGCTACTTGTAATTTCTTATTTATTATTGATATAAATCATGCAACTTCTATTATCTCATAACTCTAACACATTTTGGAAAAGGTAACGTGCATACGAGTGCAACTAAGGTAGGCTTCTTCCATTCCGCCATCCACTGGTTCCAGCTCGCATCATCTATCCAGCGAGGTTGTATCTTATCTATTAGAAACTTGTTGATGAGGTCATTATAGCGTTTCCCCGCCTGCTTGTCCCACCTCTTTTGAACCTTGGCGGGGTCATATCTTCCGCTATATCATCCCAGCGGAAGTGCGCTCAGACAACAAAAATTAAGTTAAAAACATTGATAAGTGAAAAATATGTCTATTATTTTCATACTCTTTCACTCATATTTTTTCTGATTTAATAGTGAAATCTATCGTCTTTATATTATTGTTGATGTTTCAGGTCTAAAATACGATTTCCATGAGTTGGAGAAGTTTGGAATGAAATATAGCGAAAATGGAGCAGAAAGGAACAAAATCAGCAGTTTTTGGACAGTCTAGACCTTCAAAGCTTTAGATGATCGGTGTTAAATATGTCTAATATTTGCACACCTTTTCTGCTTATATTTATAGCATTTGCGATATAAACAAAGTCATATTCTACG
>JAWWMW010001883.1:85669-104745 GCA_035048345.1 Echeveria elegans | reverse complement strand
TTGTACATCTCACTGGTCTGAATTTTGACGTACAAAAATATATGCAACATATATGACGATAATAACTCTCGCAAAAAGTTATTAACGTAGAACTCAAATCCGTTAGCCGCAGATGGTCACATATAAGCTAACTTCTTTGAATACTTTCCAAACTAGTCTTTTATCGATCAATAGCCTAGTCTATTTCCTGACTAAAGAACACTTAACCTCATACAATGCTAACTTTTGCCTTTTTTGTGCAATACTAGCCTGGGTTATCCATTGGGATTCTTCTCCAAATAATAGTACTCATGCGGTTTATCTTAAGCATTCTATCGAACACTTAACATACGTTATACAAGCGTAGATCAAATGTAACTATTTCAAACTTTAATCATTCATAAGTGTATGTAAAATTTCATAATCGATCATGAGTAGTCAAGGGGTACATCAGACCTTCATCATCGAAGACGACTACTCACTCATATTGAGGGAGTATGAAAACATACTGAATGTAAAGTGCTGAACTTTGGAAGTAGAAAGTGCAAAGAAAGTTAGAAGAAAAGAACTACTGAATTAAATTAACTTGGAACTTCAAAACTTACAAAAATTCTAAGCTAAAAATTAACAAATCGTTTAGAGAGAGTTTCTGGACAAACCAGCAGGGTTTTAACCCTTTTGAAGTGTTTAGAATGAGCTGGGGTGGTGCTTTATTTATAGGGAAAGGGTGGCTCTTCCCTTTCCCCGAAGATGTTTTCATTGTGTCTTCATGATGACAGTCTTATATTGCTTCAGGCGAAGCGCCTCTTTCCATTCTGAGTCAACATTTTTGATAAACATGAAAGTTGTAGAGCTTTGGATGAGATTTCCAACGCACCTTGTTTCATCCCGATCGGATCACGGACGCTCCCTGTGGAGGCTTTCCAAGCTCGTGAGGTTCAACTTTTCATCTTCTCGGTCATGACATCTTTCGATCGAAACAAATCAAATACCTATGGCCAACTTCTCTCGAGATCCTGAACTTCTCGGTCGAAATGGGCTTTTATTTCGATCGAGACAAATGCTTCTTGAGGCGTTGGCTTGATCGAAATGAGTTTATTTGTCTCGGTCGACATTAATGAATCTGCCTATTTGTTTCGATCGAAATGGGTTTTGTTTCGATCGAAAGACTACCTTAACGTTAGAATCAATCTTTGAGTCCAGCATAAGAGTTGTAGAGCTTTGCGTCCTTCACACTTGGTTTCGTTTTCATCGGATGTCATATGCGCTCTGTGGAAGCCTCACAAGGTCTGAATGTCCAGAAGATCCAAAAACTGCCGATTTTGCTCCTTTTGCTCTTATTTTTGCTATGTTCTTCTCAAAGCTTCTACAATCATTATAATGAGTGTTTTATACATGAAATGACAATGTGAGTATAGAATATTATCCATCTTATATGATAAAAGCGAAGAATATAAGCAAATAGGTGTCTAAATAATAGACTATTTCGACACCAATCAATAAGGACACTACTAACTCATGGTGAGTTTGAGTACAAACATGTTCTAATGAAAGTAAAACTGAATGAAAAGAGGAGTATGGTTTTTGGAAAACTAGATGATGCTTTTGTAGATGGTTGATCTTCCATCCTAGTTATCACTCTTGACTCTTCTCCTTCAAGTCTTCGTAGGGCTTTTTATCTCAAATCTAATTCTCACTTATTTTTTATTAGGTCTAATTTCTTTCTATTTATAGTCTCTTGAAGTTTGATCACTTTTCTCGGTCAGCCCGAATCACTAGTGGTTTGGGCTAGTTAGAAGAGTGGTTCAGTCGAGCCACTTGTCCTTTGCCAATTTTGCGCAGACCATTCACTTGTGGTTCGGTCTCGGCAAAAGAGTGACTCAAGCGAATTTAAGGAAAGTTTAAGGAAGGTCGAGTCACCAGTAACTCGGGCATGACAGAATAGTGACTCGGACGAATCACTTTTCCTTAGCCAATTTCCTGATTCTCGCCCAGGTCACTTGTGACATAGATTTTTGTGTTAAGTGACTTGGACACGTTGGGCGTGACTTGAGTACTAAGTCTTGTTTTGGGCTAAAATATCCACTTTTGAGTCCAAACTCCTGAGATCCTTTCCGAAACGCTTCATGCTTGCATTTTACATACAAAAGGTTCAAAAATTATCAAAATACTAACAATTAATCAAACAAACAAAAACTAAGATGAGAATATATGTTAAATACTTACACACGTGTCTGGGCCGTGTGAATCCATTAGATAAGGGATGACTTAGGCTAAGATAGCATTGCATTTTTTCATCTACTAAAGCCCACTTCTTTTAGACGGCCCACAATATCTGCAGTTTTAATAGACTCAAATGTCTCAATTTTTTATCAAAATAAAAAGAGAGATGCCATAACACATCACAGCATTTTGTTTTCAGAAAGTTCCAATTTCTGGTAGCTGACACATCTTCACAATTCACATTTTTGAAACTAGTGTCTAGAGGGATCAGAAGAGAATGTTTAACTGAATCTGGCTTACAGCCAAATGTGGCCTCTTATCAAGAACACATCATAATCACATTCAATTTCGAAAAAAATTAATTTCTTATTTTGATAAAACCGATACTTATTTTCATAAATAATTTCTTAATATTGTATAGTTATGAACACCATTCGTTCAATTTTTAAAAGATTTGATGATTGAGTGCTTGACCGCAATCATCATACAAATCTCACATTCTGTAATACGTACATGTTAAAAAAAACAGGAAAAAAAAAACAGCTGTGAGGAAATTATCATACTCCATTTTTTGTTTTAAATATAAAAAATTTGATTAGGATTTTGCTTCGTTTTAGCAAAAGTCAAGCTCCATCGCATTAAAAACTACCTAAAACTTGTTTTTATCCTGCTAAAAACTACCTGCTGAACTTGGTCTTTTTCTAGCCAACCCTAATTAAATGTTGGAGATATGCATTCACCTCTCAATCAAGGGTTGCTTACTACCTAGGCTTGCCAAAAAGTAAAGACTACCCATGTGACAACGAGAGTTTAAGCATTATTTTGGCCTTTATATGCTTCAAAGGTTATTAAAGCTACATTCAACTGTTGCTAACAACACTTAAAATTGATATCAGTCTCCTGATCTCACCACAATGTAGTTGATGTGAAAGTAACACTTACTTACAATTAATCATAATTTAATTAGGAAAGGGTTTTTTCTCAAAGAAGAGGAGACAAAAATGATGGATTGCACATGCAAGCCCAATTTCATGGCCCCACAATAATGCCCAAAAGTACTTAGGACCCACTATATAATTGATCGTAAATAAATCAACCCATAAACCTAAAGAAAGGTAAGAAGATAAGAATGTTTCTTACTTTGGAAAATTTTAATCCAGCAAAATGAAACCAAAACCTTAACTGAGCTATAGTGAAACTGTGGATGTACAGACGACAAATAATGACTACTCAACCGTCAGCAGTCAGCACATACATACATCCCATGCTCATCTCCTTATTGGAATGTTACGTCACAATCGTAAGCTCCCTCCATTCTTTTATTGAGTTTCGGTATAATTTTAATACTATTGAGAATGTGAGGGGAAAATAAAATAAAAAAAGTGAATAAAGTATAAAATAGAAAATAAATTATATTGTGAGAAATAAAATAGAAGAGAAAAATATTTAAAAAAATTGAAAGAACTTAAGGAGATATACGAATTAGAAACATGAAGAATAAAATAGAACGGTGGTGGGAGTAATACACGTACTCAGACATATATCAATGTTTTAGGGTATGTAAGAGTGCTGTGTGTACTAAATTCTAGGGCACATTACTTGAAATATGTGATAGGAAATACAGTCTGAAACTTATTTGGTACGTGATCACTTGGTAATATTAATCCTAGGGTGGGGGAGCATCTAAAATGTTTGAAATAACACGTCCTATGGGTCATAGAGATCATATTGTGTGGATCATTTATGCATAAAGGTGGTGCCCGGGATCAGAGGGAACTGGTAACCAGGCTCATTTGGACATTATATGAATAGTCAACATGTGTGTATATATATATATATTCACGACAAAATATAGTCATATCCATTATTTGATCGAGATCTATTTAAAGTCATGGAATCGAGCGAACATTCTTTTGTCAAAAACTCCGTGTATATTAAACATTGATGTATAGAAATGGTGCATATATAGGTCCAAACAAAATGTACTCAATCATTGGTTAAGTATAGATATTGGCGAGCTTAGGTCAGCATTGTCAAATTACATAATGACAGAATTTATTAGGGTTTTCCAACATCTCTAGAGACAACAAATTTAAGTACAACTGTTTGATTATCAATCTTTCTAGTCATGTACTGAAGTTGGATGTACACAACAACTGTACATTACAATGTTACTTGCATTAATGATGAATTAACCGTAAACAAATTTGAAAGACAAAAAAACAAAAACATTCGGTAGATAAAAGAATGATAAAGCGTAAAGGTCAAATATGATGAAGGAAGCGAGGTGAGGGTTGGGAGAAGAGCACAGGGCTCGAGAGGGGAAAGGAAGGAGACACAATTATTGGGGACATCACACTTACCACTCCTGCACATTTCATTCTCCAATCCAGTCCAGTCCAATCCTTCAAATCACTAGCTCAATGCTACTATAGCACCTAATATTGCTTGTGAAAACTGAAAATTTCCATAAGAAATAAAATTCTAAAGTGAATCGGTGGAATCGAGTAAAATACTCCCTCCGTCGCATTATTATCTTCCCGTTTGGTAGTTATTACGATTTTTAAAAAAATTTATGTTATGTGAGATAAAAGTAAGAAATAGAATGAGTAAAAAGTGAGTGAAATGTGAATATATTGTAAAAAGTAGGAAAGAGAATGAATAAAAAATAAATAGATTGGAGAGATAATGTAATTATGAGAGAAAAAAATTATGAGTAGAATGTAAAAAGTTGGAAAGAGAATAAGTGGAAAGTGAATAGATTGGAGAGAGAGTGTAATTGTGAGAGAAAAAAATTATGAGTAAATGTAAAAAGTAGGAAAGATAATAAGTTGAAAGTGAATAGATTGGAGAGAGTGTGTAATTGTGAGAGAAAAAAATTTCCATTTAAGGAAATGGGAAGAAAATTTTGGAACACCAAATAAGGAAATGGGAAGAAAAATATGGGACGGAGGGAGTAAATAAATAGCCAGGTGTAAAAGAAGCTGCTCGAAATCTGTGGACACGAAATATTCCACCAATAAACAATCAAATCGCACGCCACGTGTACGGTACAAAAATCAACATTCGAAATCCACATCACGAGTCGTCAAACCTTTGTATAAAATCCTTCCTCCATCAATCACAGCCACATTTGCTTCTTCTTCAAAAAAAACCTAAAACTTCCGCGAGTAGCGAAATCGCTTCAGATCCTCGAAATCCGAGCCACAAGCAATTCAACGACGCGTTTAATGGTTTCGGTGCATCCGATTTGTGATAGTAAAGCACAGATTGAGAAGTTTGATGCGACGTTGCCGGGATTGAATAATTCGCCGCAGGCGACGGCGGTGGTAGAGGAGGATGGGAGTAAGAAGATAAGGAAGCCGTATGTGATTTCGAAGTCGAGAGAGAGTTGGACAGAGATGGAGCATGATAGGTTTTTGGAAGCTTTGCATCTGTGAGTATGGAGAGTTTGGCTGCTTTGATTAGGCCGGATTTTTGTGTTCTTTCTGTTTGAGTGATAGTTTTGAAAGGGAAAATGCTTGTTTGGTTTAGGTAGGTAATTAGATATTTATTGCAGTGAATTAGGTTTTTGGACAATGTAGAGGTATTGTTGTACTTGTTGTGCTTGCGGGTGGAATTGGATGAGTGTACTGTCGGGGATCTTTAGTAGTATTTTAGTCGTTAGTTGTCTGATTGACACTGAGTGTGAGTAGAGGTATAGCAGATCAATGTGCCTCACATGGGATATTTTGATTAGGGAGTCGGAGGATCAATTGTGTGTAATTGTATGTATATAATATTGGCTGTGAGAACGTGAATGGAAACTAGTGTGGTAAGGTGTGTGGTCATGATTGACATTATTGTTTCAGCTGAGTCTAACTTAGTGGATCTGAAGTAAAATTGATCAATTTTGTGGACGTAAGTCATAAGTTGCTTGCTGATTCTATTTGGTGTTTTACGAAATTCAGGTTTGATCGGGATTGGAAAAAGATAGAAGCTTTTGTAGGGTCCAAGACTGTGATACAGGTAACTTTGCAGTTGGATATCAAATAGTAATTGTCTCATTTTGGTTAAATGTTGTTGGCTAACTGTCACGCATGTTATCTAAACCAAAATTTGATACTGATGTAATGCCGTATCTTTTTTTCCTTTTCCTTTCACTCGAATTGCCGTCTTTGAATGCTTTATTTATGAGAATAGAACCTTATTTTTACACTTTGTACCAGATTCGCAGTCATGCACAAAAATACTTCCTGAAAGTTCAGAAGAATGGAATGAGTGAACATGTTCCTCCACCTCGGCCGAAAAGGAAGGCAGCCCATCCATATCCCCAGAAAGCCTCTAAAATTGGTACGTTGGTTGTTTTCACTGTTGTTACCTGGCTGCTGACCGCTGTCGTGCCCCACGTCCAACAATGATTTGCACAAGTGTTCCAGATCTTGCAAAATTTACCAGTTTCACGTGTGATTTTTTTTATGTCATGAAGCACATGTGGATTCTCAAGACCTGGGACATGTCCCACCTATAGTCCCAGTTATTCAACCTGTTTATGCTCTCCCAACCTCCAATTCTATGCCGTCAAGCAATACTGAGTACTCTCCATGGACCCACAGCTCCACACCCCAGCTCGACATATCTCATATTTCCAATGGTTAGTACCTCCTCCTTTATCGTTTAAATTTATCATGCAGTCAATTGCCCGTTTGTTTATCCTAGTCAGTATGTTAGTTGTTCATGGTTGTTCAGATAGGAGCGGTGTACTGGGCGCAACTGCGGCTGGTAATTTCGGTTGCAGTAGCAGTACTGAGAGCAGTTCCAGAACTTGGTGTGGCAATATGAATAATGAGCAAGTGAGTCCGAACGTGCCAGTAAGAGGTTTGTGTTTCACGTTATGCGTGGATTTGATAGGTTGCTAATTTTTTTAGTTAGACATGGGTGAAACTACAGGAACTTTATTGACCTTGATACTGAAGTAATATATCAGCATCTCACTCTTGAGCTTCATTTATATGATTGTGGACAATCATGATAGGGCCTATAGCTTAATTTAAGTGAAGTGTTCTTTAGTCCATATTAAGAGGCATTTGTGTTCATTTTAGCTGAGGTGTCAGTGTAAGATCGAATCTTTTTATTTATGTTTTCTTCCGAGAAGAGCCTATGTGAGAGCCTGGGTTGCACGGACACGGCAAATTGGTTGCCGTTCCTGTGTCGAACACGGCGGATTGCGGCGTCGGATGGGAGAAAGTTAACTGTAAACGAAAACGTCGTCGTTTTAATATTGTTTAACCTAAACGAAAACATCGTCTTTTTGATCCAAATTTTGTAATAAAAAACAAACCTATCGAGGAGAGACGACTTTCGACAATTGTAGTGAGGAAAGTGAATACTGAATCGACGGCGAGGAAGCGAGGTTGGCGGACTGTAGGTGAAACGGTGGACTCGGTCGACGGTGAAGGTGGGGAAGTGAAACAGGTGACTTGTGCTGTTGTGCACTGTGCAGGCGAGAGGCGACTTGAAAGTGTGTAGGTGAAAGTGATTGGTGTAAAATTATTCTGTGACCGGTGATTTATTGAGCTGTAGGTGAAAGTGTGCAGGCGAGAGGCGACTTGAGACCGGAACAATTTTTTGGGCTGTAGGTGAAAGTGTGCAGTGTTGTGCTTCACTGCTTGGTGACTTGTAGTGTAATCTTCATGTGCATATTTTACTTGAAAGTTCAGAATTTACATATTTTACTTTACATATATTTTAAAAATTATAAAATTTTTTTTGCCGTGTCCAGATAAGTATTTTTTGAAATTGCCGTGTCCGCGTGTCCCGTGTCCGTGCAACATAGGTGAGAGCAGTAATGCTGTTTTCTGTGCTTCACTAATTCAATAACTCCAAATGCTCCGGAAGAGTATTAGACTTGTTTGAAAATATAATGTAAAAGCTAGCCTTTTGAATTTGTATTCAGTTTATTTAGGTGGTATTTTGGGCGTTTTCCTTAACTAATTTAGCACAATAATCAGTGATTTCCACCAGTTATCTTATGGAACCCTTCACGAATCCAATTTGTGATCCAGTTATTTGCCCTTTTAGACATATCTATGTGTTTTATTTTGTCGCTGATGTTTATGGATTAAGAAACTTTTTTCCTCAGTTGTATGCTGTGTAACTGGCTTGTCATCTTGGTCTACTCTCTACTGTAACTCGGAACTCTAGATCTAGACTAACCTTGTTTGCAATGCTGTATGCAGCCATACCTGAATTTGCTCAAGTGTATAACTTCATAGGAAGTATGTTTGATCCCAATACTAGTGGGCATTTGCAGAAGTTAAAAAACATGGACCCGATAAATGTGGAGACGGTATGCAAATACTTTTTTGGCCTTTCAGTATTTTTTTCTCCTTAGAAGTATCATTATGTATATGATCTATTAAGTGTCAGAGTTTTTCTCTGAGCCATATAATAGCAGTGATCGCATAAGTGGAAGTTAATGGTGAATATTGTTTTTCTAGATGATTAAATGATCCAAGGTTTAAACTATAAACTTAAATATGCATTTTCTGGTTCAACCATCCTGCGCAGCATGGTATGTATGCATTCCCCAATGTGTACACTTTTTTATTGTTTGCATTGCAGACATTGTTGCTGATGAGGAACTTTGCCGCTAATTTGACAAGTCCCGAGTTCGAAGGCCATGTAAGTTATTTTGGTGAAAACCGTGATGCTTTTTTTACGGTTGTTGTCCGTATGTTAGATGGAGTATCTTGTTGTCTATGACTAGTGCGTCTTGTGGGTTATGGTGTTGGCTGCTATACACAGCTTCCTGGACACATTTTTAGCGTTTTCTGGTGAAAACTTGCTTCCTTGCTTATCAGTAGTCTTTCCTTTCACGCTTCAATAATCATGTTTTTTTGGTTTCAAAATCTAGATTGAAACATCTTAATATTCTCCATCTTCTAGCTTGCACTGCTAACTCCAGTGGCCTGATTTTATTTATTTTCAGAGGCAGTTGCTGGCATCATATGATGTTCTCCCAGGGAAAGGAAACAACTTTGAAAACATGCACTCCAGGATCCACCAAAGTGCCATCTCTACATCATAATCTGCAAGGACTGAAAGAGATGTCAACATACACATGAACTGAGAGATAATGGATCTGGGTCCACCACATACAGTACAGCTGATGGACAGAATTCAAGTTGTAAAAGAACGCAATGGTGCAAGCCGAGGCCCCCCTTTGTGTATATCAATAAGTGTGTGCTGTCCCAACTCCCAAGTCCACAAAATTCCCTCCAAGTGCATCTCATAGGAGAACATTTGGTACCCTGTTTGATAATGATACCTGTTTGCGATTTCTATCTTCTAGTCACCTCTTGTGCGTTGTATAACTAGTGCATGAGTATCATGCCACTCCCTATGTAACCAAACTCAACAGTCAGCAGTGCAGCACCACCTTAGTGCAAACTTCACTTTGTAAAATGCACACATAAGTTACAGAGAGTGCTTAAAAGAAAACAGGCCACTGGTCCAGAAGACTCGAACCAGATGGGCCGGTTCAATTAGAAAACATCAAGTACAAAAAGCACGAATGAACCCCAAATTCACAATTGAAAGTAGTGGTGGTAAATTGGACCATTTATATAAATGATTCTTTAAAAATTCATTTATAATCCATTAACCATCTATTTATAATTCATTTAAATATCACTTTATTAAATGGTCTTTAAATAGTTCATTAAAAAATTCATTTACAATCCATTTTTTTTTTGCATTCAAATTGTCTTTGTGACATTCGATGAAACAATATTGTGATAGTCATTTTGGGCATATATGATATTAATATATTCAGGTAAAAAAAGATTAAATGTATTAAATGAGTTAAATGGTCTAGACCATTTAATGCAATCCATTTATCTATTTACACTAAATGGATTAAATGATCTAGATCATTTAAAATCCAATCCATTTAAAATTCATCCATAAACCACTCAATCCACCCATTTGCCACCTCTAATTGAGAGTGCCACCGATTTCTTCATCCCTAAATTCAAAAACGAAGCCGACAATGAAAAACGTGAACTAGATTTTAATGAAGACGCACAAGTCCCCCGGCAATGGCCGATGCGAAGCGATTTGGATGCATAGACGTAACCAAACGACTATGTCATATCAGGGGGAGATGCGTAAGGTGTGGATCGGCGCTGAAGATATTTTTCTCGTCGGATTGAGGGATTATCAGGATGATAAGGCGGATGTGATTTTGAAGTATGAAGCTAGGCTGTTGAAAGCTTATAAAGAATTGGCGGAGAATACGAGGCTTGATGAAGTTATTGCTGGTGGTTTGGATGAAGCGGATGATGGAGATGCTGATGATTATATTGAGTTTGTGGATGAGGAGGATATTGATAAGATTTTAAGAAGACTATGTACGTCTATCGTTTTTTGTGTGTTTACTATAAGATTTTTGAATTTGATTATTTTTTGTTTAATGAGTTTAGTGTTTTGCTTGTTGCATTGTTGCGAAATTTGGTTGTAATTGTTCATATTAAAAGGATTCTATGCATGATAAGTAACTGGTTGTCCTTGTCGATGTGTGAAATTGTGGTACTAGAGATGTTGTTATTTATGTTAGAAGGATTCAATGCGTAAGTAACCGATGATACTTGTGGGTTTGAGGGTGATGTTGTGGAACTTGCAGAGTGAGCAGGCCATTGTTTAGAGATGTTGCGCGCTTGGTTTCATTATCAATGTCTATCACTGGCTGTTGGTCTACGTTAGATCATGCTCAGTTTAATCCTGCCGTTATGTCTCACCCTTGTCAGTTTTGAGGTATTTACAAATTATTGAATACGCTGGTTCCAAATAGTTGCAGTGAACATTTTGGTCGTGTGAGAATTCCCATTTTTAGCTAGGCTGTAATAAGAATTCAACACGTGACTCTATTCGCATGTCAAATTGACAAATTTGTTGGAAAAGTCACTACTTAATGACATACTGAATGAATTGTTAGCTTAATTGACGGAGACATGCCGATTCACTTAGATGACTCTTGTTGTAACTACAGGGACGTGCAAAGTCATAAGTTACTTTGGCGTCGACGCCAACTGTTTCTTTCATTCGGAAACTTCAGCAGTGCTTTAATCATAATCATAGGCCACGGCATTCCATCTGCCAAATGGTCATAGCTCTTTGTTTTGTTTTTTGTTTTACGAACGAGTACATGTATAATATATTACTTGCAAATCAAGCTAAGTATTCCAAGCGTACTCTCTCAAGCGCCACATCAACTTAGGCTCAACGTCTGGCGCACCCACCACAAACACAACACTTTCTCACTAGTAATGGGAAGAAAGACAAGCATACGCACCACAAAATCAAACAAAAATTCTTCACGGAAAGAACGAGAAGAAAGACAAGCTCCTTCATAATTACGGGGAGAAGTACACCACAACATCAACACAACTTGTCTTAGTTGAGTAGCTCTATCCTAAAATAAGTTTCAGTTGCATTGCAGGTAACCCTATTTCCCAAAGTACTTGTGAAATGCTAGCATATTTCAATTCCCTAACTCGACACTTTCCACACATCCAACCAAAAAAATCCTACAAGCCACTATCAACAAAACATTCCAGTCAGCACAAACACCATAACAACACAAACCAAAAAAAATAACTTGTCCCCTCATTCAACTCGTGCTTCAGTTTCAAACATTTATGCACAAATTTACAATATTGTTGTTTTTGTCATAAATGTGGTCTGCACATTTGTAAGAAAAATGTGACCATCATATCCCACAGCAAAGAAAAGAGGGTAATGCATCTGTGAGTTTGTAGTATAAATAAAGGGGCTTGGTAGAAGGGTAATGCACCCCTCATCTCCTCCTCTCTTATTCTTATATGCATTTCAGTATATTTGAATCCTAACGATTCCCCATAAATTTCTCAAGTTTTATAAGGTATTTATAACACGTTATCAACACGATTCTGTGCCCAACTGAGTAGTAGATACTTTAACTTTTATGTTTATATTTCTGTTCGTGCATAATATTGAATTACTATATTGGCGGATTATCCCTTATAGTAAAACTATGTGATTTACACCGTATTTTATTTTCAATGTATAACATCATTTAACTATACATGGACGGTTTTTCTCCACCGCCGTATTAAATGATGTGATTTACATTAATTCGATTAATTATTTTATATTTGTTATGAACCTACTATATGGTTATTTAATTTACATGTTTGTTTGATTGATTCTTTGATAACATGATTAAATTAATACTAGCGTTTAATTTATTTTAAGTTAATGGACACCAAACGACTCTATTTTTCCTTCCCAAACGGCTCTATTTTTATCCCAAACGCTCTATTTTTTCATATAAAATCAAACTTAGCAAACCATATTTTACACACAAAATCTTTCATCTTCTACTAGTACTTTTCTTACTCAAATTTTTTTCCCTCCGACCTTAATCCTAGCTGCTGTCTTAATTGTTCTCATGATCACTTGTGTCCTCACCGGAGACCTCTCACCAAATGAATTTTATTTTTATCATAGTTTTAGTGATGGTGCGTTGTTATTTTTTGTCTTTACTGTTTTGTTAGATTTTTATGTACTACGTTATTAATCTAATAAAAATTTTTTTTTCCCCAAATTATCATCATGAGCAACATCATCAGTTTTGAATTCAGCCCCGTTGAGCTATTAGACGAAAATTATATGTCATGAAATATGCATATTGAAATATATTTACGACTCGTATCGAGACTCTCAAGCTCGTTCATATCCCATATCCCGAAAGCACAACGTCAGTTAAAGTTAAACGCAGCTTCCACCCCATAGCTGGTGGTGCCCCATTTGTGGCTTGCAGTAATTGCTTTGATCTGCTGCAGGTACGCCGGGAGATCATGAAACTTCATAATCAGAGACAAAAGATACAATGTGGGGCTTGTTCGTCTCTTACGTGTTTTTTCGTCGAAGGAACAAAGTTAGTTTTTTTTTTTCCATTCAGAAAGAATCAATGGGAAAATCAAACGAGATCAGGTGTGGCCCAAACATGAATGCAGCCAAGGAAAATTCAAAGGATCTAGAGAATATTTCAAACAAAGCAGTAGAAGAAACGATAGTCCTAGCCGAGCAAGCAAAAGTTTCCATTCTGAGGAGTTTGATTGTTCGGTTTACGACGGAGGAATAGGTGATTCGGAACAAGTGCAGCACACTGCAGAAATAGCTTTGGAAGAAACCAAGGAAGGCCCAAACATATCCCAAGGCAGTGGAGAAAACTTTGTGTATCGATTGTCGCAAGAATGAAGACAACATAAAAATTCGTGACGATCATAATCCTTCTGGTTGTGTATCTCCTTTGACAGACAATGCACCAGTTTTGTCAGTGTCAAATTATGCCTCTTTATCGAACAAGTCGTTAGATGCACCCAGCCTTCTTTCTGCAGGATGTGTCATTGGTCAGGAAGTGTAAAGTGTTGCCCAATTCAGATGATGCTGCAGATGAATTGATTTCACCTTCATCGACCATTTCAGCTCACTCTGTAGCCATCATGGTGAAGTATCCTCCAAACACGCAGTATATTAGTTTGGCACGCATAGCCAAATTATAAGAGCACAAAATGAGGATAATGATCCCGAGATATCCCCAAGGGCAGCAGATGTAGTAAGGGAGATTTCAGCTGAAAATATGTTTATCCGAATTTGTGTCAAAACTCGCTTCGCGTACAAGTTAGTCAGTTGCTCATATGATGTTGGTGCACTGGAGCTGGACCACTCTTAGCTCGGCTGCCTTTGTAGCAAAACTGATATGTGTTATTCGTTGATATGTGATTTCATCATTCATGCATCCATTGATTTGTATTGGCCACTTCAACACAAAAAAAATTTGTACATCGAATATTTTGAAAAATTATGTGAAATAATTGCCTCTGTTCTGTGTCATTCCGATCATGAATCCTTCCAGACTAGGAGGCTCTAATCAGAAGCTCTTCGCTTCAGGCGTGTAGGGGAGCTCATGTCTTTGTATTTCGAAACTGGGGATTGATTGTGGGCTTAGCCCAAATTAGAAGAAGCCCGTGCATTGGCCCGAATAAACTCCAATCCAATCAAGTGGAGAGCGATTTTTTTATATTTTTATATTTGTAAATACATTGCATACATTACATCATATTTGATATTTTTATTCATTACATTTTGATACATCTATATATATAATAGAGGGAGGGGATCATGTATAAAGTGGGTAAAATATATAAAGTGTTAAGAATGTGGGACCGTTGATTAGTTTGTCATCAATGACTAATATAATAGATTAATAGCTGATTTTTAGGGATTTAAAAATCAAATAAAAAAATGATTTGAGGGTTATAAGCGTCTTATTTTTTTCATCTATATCTGATCCTTAAATTTTCGGAATTACAACTAATACCTACCATATAGCGAGAATAAATCATCTCTTTCAAGAGTAAGCAACCAGATCTTTGAAACCCCATTTACACTTTCGCATAATTGGAATTCCTGAATCTGACTTTTTGAATCGGAATTCAGAAAAGTGTGATGTTGTTACTCTTGAGCTGATGTCATGTATTTGCTCTGTAATATTAACGAATTATAATACTCAAATAAGAGACAGGAAAAACTGTACATGTAAAAGTGCATCAAATTCAGGAATTATAAACATCAAACAGAGGACATAAAAATAAATTCAAGGCTTATTTTTTTATCATTTCCAAAAATCATGTCTCAATTCAAGGCTAAGGTCATTCTGTCGTCTCATTCGAAGGTGATAAATACAAACAAGTCAAGATTTATAATTTTAAATATTTTCTGCTCTCAACTTTGTAAATTAATATTATATGTTTTTTACATAATTTAAGGAAGATTTTATTATTTGAATTGATAATTTCAATGTGGGAGTGTTGTTTTTAATTTTATTTAAAATAATTATTAATTTTTAAATATTTTTTAAGTTACCAGAAATTCATTAAAGTCACACTTTCAAAAATTCATTTCTTAACTTAGAAAATAAATTTATGCCTTACTTTAAATAAAATTGATGTATTTGTAAAGTAATAATAATTTTTTTTTTCATTTTTCTAAATTTATCAAATTCCTAATTTATTTAACTTATTTAAGCAATTAACTTTTCATAATATGTATTTTTACTGATTTAAGGAACAAATATTTTGAGTTTATTTCATTACTTTTTAGTTTTTAAGGAGAGTTAAGAAGCCATAAGGTAATGTAAGAAATGAAGACTTAATTTTAAGGTTAAACGAACATGCATTAAGTACTAGTTGAATGATCGTTCTTCGAATAGTTAATTTAAGGGTAATTTTTCAGCAATACCTAAAGTTTGTCATATTAGCAATCCCGATATTCATGTTTTGAATATTAGCAATCTTGTACATATTTCAAGTATAGAAATTGCTAATATCTAAAACTTAGGTATCAAAATTATAACATAAATATTGAAATCAATAATATGACAAATTTCAGATACGGTTGAAGAAATTATATTTAATTTAAATATAGATTGCACAAACTTTTGTACTACTAATACAAAAAAAAAAAAGAATGATACTGTGGTTGGGTAAAATTGAGCCTTTGACCAATAACATCAATACTATATTAGTTGAACAAGAGACAGCAATAGAGAGAGGATGAGAAAACATAGAAATGTTATATGTTTCTGTCCAAAACCAAAAAAAAAAAAACACCAGGGGGTGATTGATGATAATGATTTGGTGAAAACAGAGACAGAGGAATAAAATGATGGCAAAAGGAGACAATAGCTGTTTTAGGTTGTTTAAAGATGGACTAGTAGAAGAAGAGACATATGTGTCAGCAGGTACTCTCCTACTACCTGTACTGCTGCTAGGTCTCTTATTTGCTTCACCATCATGCTCACCAACAACAAACAACAGAGACTAATCACCAGCCGGCCAGCCAGAGCCCAAAACAACAAACTTTTACAGCCCTTATATTTCAAATCAGCATCAAAGGAAGGAGAGGATTAGGGAGGCGTCTTCCATCATGAGCAACCATTGCACATCATTTCACTTTTCTCCAATCTTTCTTCTTCTTCAACTTCAACACTCACTCCTCATCATGAATTCCATGCAATCTTGCATCAACTACTTACCATTAACTAGGGAGAGCACATTTTCGGTTTTTTCATTTTTTTTTCCTTCTCATTTTATCAAAAAAATGGGAAAACAAGAAATTTCTCGTCGGTAAATCGAAAAAAAAAGGAAACGGTAAAAGTTTCCGAAATGTTTTTCGTATATATATATATATATATATATTTATATTTTAAATTTTATTAAATAAATCAATATTAAAATTAAAAATATTATATGTATTAAGAATGTTAATATTATTTGTTATTTGTTAATATCACAAAATGTTTTATTTTTTTCTTATTTTATGTATTTATAATAAAATATAAATGAAAATAAAATATATTACATATATTATAAATGAAAAACAGAAAAAAGGAACAAATTTCCGTTTTTTTATTTTTCACTGAAAATAGTAAAATATTAACAGAAAACAGAAAAAATGGTAAACGAGAAAGCGAAAATTTCTCACTTGCTCTACCCTACCATTAACCCTTTCTTTCTTGTACATGTCACTCCATTTTTTTTTTTTCATTTTTTCTTGCCCAACCAAACACAACACAACATATATATATATATATAATCAAAAACGAGTTAAATATTTCGAATGGCAAACGAAAACATGTTCAGTCCATTTTAGTAAATGAACAGAGTCCAAAACTTCTACTACAAGATGGATGGATCGATCATACGTACGTTTGTTTCTATAGTGTTGTTGCATTTAACAATTTCGATTTCATCTCCGACTGCAAAAGTCTAGCAGCTTCTTCCTCCCTTCCACAATCTCATCAAAGATATCATCAAGCTGGCCAATCACATTATCAACCCCATTCCTCAAATTACCAAAACACCCTCTCATATTCTCTACTCTCTCCCTCAACCCTTCCTCCATCTCCACCGCCGCCTTCACCTCCTCCACCGCCATCTTCGACCTCCGATACTCATTCAACACAACTCCCATACCCGCTGCTGAACCACCAATTTCATCAACAACCCTCTGTTGCAACCTAGCTGCTGACATCATCAAACCCGACCCGAAGTACGGAGCCGGGTCGTAACCCGGTCGTGAAAGCAGAACAAGGTCGGAGCTTGTGTGGATTAAGCCGCTGAAAAGGATGGTTAGGATGAGGGAAGTGACGTTTCTCATCGCGTACAGGACGCCACGGAAGCCGTTGAAGCCGTTTAGCTTTGATTGGATCGAAACGTCGTCGTCGTGGTGGTTGCTGTTGTCGAAACAGAGCAATGAGAGCAGCGGCGGTGCTCTGTTTTCAATCAACGCTCTGTTTTCCTCTTCCAGCCCCATCGCCTCCCTTCTGCATCCCGATATGGCTCTCATCACCTGCAAATCATCAATCCAATCACACAAAATCCCCAGCAACCCAATCGATTCATCGAACCTGGAATGGAATTACCTGACGAGAGAGTTGGGGATTGATGTTGGGATCGGAATCAAGCAGGGCAGCTATATTAAACCCAGCAGCATAAAAACTCTCCATACCCGAAACCCCAGCTTTCAAAACGTGACAAGCGTCCCAAAGTCGGGAACTTTCATCCATATACTCATCAAGCCACTTGTCGCCGAGGGGTAAGTGAAGCTTCTGGACTAAAAGAGTGAGTTGGGAGTGGAAGGATCGGAGTAGACAAAGAGCGCGTTGAAGGAACTGGAGAGAGGTGATGGTGCTGTTGGTGGCGGAGAGGTCGTCGATGCCTCTGGTTAGGAAGGTGTAGAAGCCATTGACGGAGTTGGTTGAGGATTGACGATGATGATCCATCATGAGGAGCTTCAGCCTTCAGGTTGAATTTGGGAGTTTGAGGTTGAGGAAAAAAAACAGGGGATTTGGGAATTTATATAAGAAAGGAAAAAAAAATGAAGAGGAGAAAAAAGAGAGGGACTGGAAGTCATCATGATGAGTTGAGTGTGCGTTGCATTGTGATGATGATTCATGTTTAATTGGTTTTAATAAATAAATAAAAATCAAATTAAAAAAAGATTTATTTTTGATTGATTGAATATTTTATTTTATCAAATTCATTCATCCAAAGGTGATCGAAATTAACGTTTTGAACGACTTGAATCAAAGCACTCTCAGATGTTTGTTTAAAACCATGATCACTTGACCATCACCGAATTTAAAAATAATTGAAATATAAACTTTTTTATACTTAAAATATGGACTATATTTGAATTAAATATCCGTTGGATCAAGGATGTATTGCTAATAAGTAATACAAAGTGTGGAGTGTTGTACAGTAATAATTGTTTGAAGAAGGAGATGAGTGCATGGAATGGAAAATGATACATGAATATTTCGATTTTTAGGCGAGTGAATCATGTTGTTATACTTCTCCTTTCGTTTCAAATTGTTTTATGGGATTATTGCATTTGTGTGTGGGATTGGAGATTTGTAACGTGGTTTTAAAATGTTTGAGGAGATAGGATCAGTTTGACTAGAGAATCGCATCAGTTTTTAGACATGAGTTTAATGTGAGAATGTGTAATTTAGACATGAGTTTGTATCTGGAGTTATTTAACTTATAAATCATAGTTGGGAGTGGATCAAATAAAAAAGAGTGTTTAAAATAAAAAGTATAAAAAGATCATGTTCATTCATTTGATTCATCATACGTTCCAGATTAAATCACAATATTAAATGATTTTTAAATTAAAAAGGGGCAAATATGGAAACATACTATTTATATTAATACTTAATAGCTTGTTCGACATTTTTAATGAGTATTCTTCTCATTTTGACTGTAAAAAAATATGTTTGAAGA
>JAWWMW010001883.1:63569-82017 GCA_035048345.1 Echeveria elegans | reverse complement strand
ACAAAAATGATCATGACTGCTCGTGGAGGGGGCGACGACAGGGCGATGGATGGGTACTAGTGCGATTTTCAGGTCGCGGAGGGGGCGGCCGCACCCCTCCGCCCCCTCCTGCCTCCGCCACTTTTTAATGATGAAACATTTTATTAGCTTTTTATATATACTGCATTTGTTTTAAAGATTAAAAAATTTAAGTAAAAGTCAAGCGCCATCATTTATCCTGCTAAAAGTTTTAAATAAACTACCTAAAAAACCTATTTTTATATCTGCTAAAAACTACTCCCTCCATCTCATATTATACTTCTCATTTCCTTTTTAGGCGTCTAAAAATATAGTTTTCATTTTCTTAAATAGAATAATTTTCCTCACAAACACATTCTCTCTCCAATCTATTTACTTTTCACTCATTCTCTTACATATTTTTATCTCACATAACTTATTTTCTTAAATTTTGTGTTCTGACTCAAATGAGCATTATAAATTGGGACGGAGGGAGTACCTGTTGAACTTGCTCTTTTCTAGCCAACCCTAATTAAATGTTGGGGATATCAGATATGCATTCACCTCTCAATCAAGGGTTACTTAGGGTCGCCAAAAAGTAAAGACTAGCCATGTGTGGCAACGAGAGTTTTAAGCATTTTCATTTCGCCTTTATATGCATAATGCTTAAAGGTTATTAAAGCTACATTTAACTATTGCTACACTTGAAACTTGATATCAGTCTCCTAATCTCACCACAATGTAGTTGATGTGAAAGTAACACTTACTGTCAAATAATCATAATTAAACTAATTATGAATAGGTTTTTTTTTTCCGAAGGAGAGGAGATAAAAATGATGAATTGCAGATTGCACATGCAAGCCCAACTTCATGGGGCCATTCTAATGCCCAAAAGAAATTGGGACCCAGCCTATAATTTATAAATTATAAATAAAAAATCAACCCAAAAACCTAAAGAAGGGGGCTTCTTAAATGGGGACCAAAAAAACCTACAAAATGAAACTAAAATCCTAACTGGGGTTTAATTAGTGAAAACTGTGGATGTACAGTTTACAGTGACTACTCAACTGTGAGCATATTTATGCATCCAAGCTCTTCTTCTGACTCGAATTTCAGGCAACAAACATGCAAGTCACAATCATGGTATACATATTCAGGCATATTTCAATGTTTTAGGGTATGTTAGAGTTCTGTGTTCTAAATACATAGGGCACATTACTTGCAATAATATGATAAGAAAAATAGTATGAGCTCCGTTACAGACTGAGAATAATTACTTGGTATATATGATCACTTGGTTGTTAATCCTAGGGTGTGGGCGCATCTAAAATGTTTGAAATAACGTCTTATTATGGGTCATAGAGATGATCATGCTGTGTTCATTTATAATAAAGGTGATGCCCGGGATCATAGGGAACTGGTAACCAGGCTCATTTGGACATTATATGATTAGTCAACATGTGTATATTCACGACAAACTATAGTCAAATCCATTATTCGATCAAGATCTATTTAAAGTCCTCGCAAATCGAGGAATCATTCTTTTGTCACATACTCCTACCGCTACCTGTGCATATATATTACACATTGATGATGTATAAATATTGGTATGTATATGAGTCCAAACAAAATGTACTCAATCATTGGTTAAGCGTAGATATTTGCGAGCTTAGGTCAAACATTGAGAGATTACCTAATGACAGAATTTACTAGGGTTTTCTATCATCTCTAAAAACAACAAATTTAAGTACACCTGTTTATAGAACTGTACATTACATGTTTAATGAATTACCATTAAAAAATTGAAAGACAAAAACAAAAACATTCGGTAGATAGAAGCATATTTTCATGGCGTCTCGGCGATTCACGACGCTGGTCTACCGTCGAGATGCGTAATCAATATGGCGAGCGTTAAGTCGTTACACGGCGATATGTTGTATTTAGTACTTTTTTTATAATTATATATAGTTTTTTGAATTTTCATAATTTATAGTATAACAATATGCTTAAAATTATACAAAGTAACAGAATGTTTAGCTAACAAATATTGAAACTAGTCAAATACAATATATAAAAATTTATAAATTAGTGAAAGTATACACAAGATATAATCATAAGTCCATTTTTGATTTCATGTTAATGATTGATTGTTTCGATGTGGCCGATCGCCATTGTGGCTATAATTTTTAAATGAATCAGGCGTCGCGTCCATGGCCAAAAATAACAGCGATGCCAAGTGGTCGACTAGGTGACGCCTTGGCAACACCATGAATACCATGGACAGAAGAATTATAAAGATAAAATATGGAGAGGGAAGAGATGTGAGAGTGGAGAAGAGCACAGGGCTCGAGAGGGGAAAGGAAGGACTATAAGGAGACACAGTTATTGGGGACATCACAACTTACCACTCCTGCACATTTCATTCACCAATCCAGTTCAGTCCAACCCTTCAAATCGGTTGCTCAATGCTACAATAACACCTACAACTGCTTAATTCTGAAAAAAACAAAACTTTTTTACGAGATTAAAATTCTATAGTGGCTAGGAACTGAATCAAGTAAACTGCGATAAAAAAAATTGAAATGCACTTAGACTATTGAGGTAGCTGAGTAAACACTACTCCTACATTCAACATGTATTTAAGATTATAGTACTTCATAAACCTGTTTTGTTCTTTCTGTTACCATTTTTGGTATCCTTTTTTATTTTTGTTTCTATTTCGGTCAAATTTTTTTCTTTTTTATCTCTTAGGTAACACTTTCATTCGTACTGTATTATACACTTACTTATATTTATCTTAATTTATCTCTCATACTCTTATTATTTTAAAAAATATATGTCACAATCTAAACGAGAAAAATAAAATAGGACGAAGGGCTTAGATTATTAGTACGGAGTAGAAGTTAGTAGTAGTCGTACGTATGTGTTTAGCTAATCATTACTAGTAATAATTTTGACAGTATATCCTGCTCTGCCATTTTTCCTTGGCACGTTCCAATCCCAAAAACTAAACCTGGTTACCATCCCCACACCCACCTGCATACCATCTGTCACAAAACACCCAAAAATATAGACCTATCGGAGTTTTTTTTTAAGTCAAAATAATTTTATATTGGTATTATATGTACAACAAAATCTAATGACACAACAGACAATACCTAGATCCACTCAAGAGGGGGTTAAATTAAATGTAATACAGGCACATTATGCTAGATGAGCTAATTGTAATGACCTTATAGGATTTTTATGAACGAAGTGTACGTTGAAGATTGCCGACTTGTGAGAAATTAAATTAACTTTATATATTATTACCAAAAAAAATTGTCCTCCCATATGTATAAAGAAAATGTCTCTCACACAAAATGCCAGTAGTACATGTAAGCAAACGTTTAGAAAACTCCATCCTTTAAAAAAGAATAATGCTAAACACCAAGAAAGTCGGGTGTACATAACATTAGAATTACCCATATGCCCCCATGGTTCTAAGCAGGTGCGGAGTCAGGAAATTGTTGACGTGGGGTCGGGTTTACCAAGGGGTTTGGAGACAACGTCTCCGGAAAATATTTTTTTGGACAGTACAAGCTAAAAAGCTAACCATATTTTTATCTAATCCTTGTGTATCATTTTCAACGCTATCGCTAGAAGAATCAATTGAAACTCTAGACCGTTTGATTAAAAACTTGTCCATTGAGCACGTAAATATAAAATGATTCGAATGAACAAAACTAACAAATATCATTGTAAAATTATCAACCCTAAAAAAATCACAAAAGCATTGTAAAATTATCAACCCTAATAAAATCGCAATAATTTTGCAATAATCTATCCTAACAAAATCACAAAATCATGCAATATAAAAAATCACAAAATCATTCTAACCCTAAACCAAAACCCTAACAAAATTAATTCAACCACTACAATTCACAAAAATCAAAATCATGTCTCGCATAACGGAAAGACAGAGACACTCATTAGTCGCGCCGCCGTCGTCGTCCAGCCCCGCCCTCTTTCGTTCCTCGTCCAGCCTCGCCTGCCGACCGTCGTAATTGTCCCGCAGCTCGTCGCCTCGTCCGCAACTCGCCCTCGCCCACTCGCACGCTCTGTATTTTTTTTACGTTTTACGCACAAAACGACGTTTTGTGCGTTAGAATTTAAAAAAAGAACAACTTCATCTGGAAACGAAGCTCGAGCGCAGACGTCGGGGCAGGGGCAGGGGCGGGGTACTAGTAATACTAATACTAGGTGTTCTCCGACCACGGTGGGATAGGACGATCCCACCCGACCCCACCTGGCTCCGGGCACTGGTTCTAAGGTATGTCAGGCATTGAGGGTACTTTTATAAACTGAACCTGATATTACCTAAATAGCCTTGCAACTTTAGGCTTTATTTGCGTTGGTACACCCCGATCATCGGGGTATTTAGCAACTCTCTTTAGGAAAAATTGGGGCCGGTTGTTTTCTACTGTTTGGACGAAAAAATTGCTAAAAAGATTTTGTTTTCTTTTCTACCTCATTTGCGAAGGATGGCCGTGTTGGAACCTTTTTTTTTTGAGTTGATACACACTGAACATCAGTTTTCACAGCAAAGCTCCATCAATTAAAGCATTGTCATTTACGTATGAAAGGTTGCTAAGAAGACCTAGCCTGAGGTCAATGTGTGTGGTTTTGATTTTTGAACCTTAGATACTAAATTTGAACTAAAAGATTCTCATTTACTCCCTATGTCATATACTAAGTAGCAGATTGACTTTTGGGTGCATGCGTGTAATCGCACTTTGTAGTAGCATTTGGCAATAAGAATGTGGAATCCTGAAATGGAGAGAGACACATGATTCTTATGTATATAATTTTGGCTTCTCTGGTATGTATAATAGCGTGTTATGTTTTGTTAGTAATTTACTTGTAGGTATCCCCTTTCTTTTTTAAAAAAATTGTTCCTCTCATCTCCTTTTATATATAGCCAATCATTTTATAGGATAACTGAAATTAAATAGAAAACAAATAAAAATGTTTTGGAGATTCAAGACAGGGTGAAGTAGCAAATTAGCAATAGAAGATGTTACCGATCAAACCCTTTGTTTGTATGACATTCAACCAAAGGCGAAATAGATAAAAGAAAAATGATTTCATCTTCTCTTTTTACCTCGGGCCCCAAAACTTAATTATTTTAGATATCAAATTATTCCTCTTTTTAATTTTAGAACGGGTAGTTACTTATTTTGGATCAAGCGCAGATAGTACAAGTAAATGTTGATACTTATGCTCCTTTCTAATAAAAGGGTTTTAAGTGCTTGTTTTTGGTGTTGTCCGTCCATTATTACGTGACCTGCCATTTTTATTACCAATCTACATAATACATATGGTTCGTAGTGTAAGTATTTTGGTTGTCGATAACTTTCCAATCTTGCCTTGTCTCCTTATCCCAAACCCTTTTCATTTTTGCAGTGCATTTAGCTACTGAGGATTCTTCAGATTGGAACTAAAGACAATATATCAGTCTACACACGTTGTTGAGCTGCGCATTTCATTTGCTTCGATGAAAGATAAACATTTTTGCGTTTATCAAAGTATTCAAATTTTATTCAAGAACAAGATCTTTTCAATCAACCTTTAATTTGACCATGTTTATGTTGTCACATGAATAGATCACAATATTAATAATTTATCTCGCAGTAACACAGTAGTACTCTATCTTTCACTCGTGGAGCTCGATACCACTTGAATATGGTTAACTTGTGTAGTATATACGTTGATGATGATAATTTGCTACGAAATGAGTGGATATAGATCCATATTATCACCTTTATCTTCGCTACTTGCATTGGGGCCAATGCAATTCACTTACCATTACCTCTCACAATTACTCAAATTAGGCAGACTCCCACTTATTCACTTAAACAATCAGTATTTATAGTAAATTAAGTAACCTAGCATGCAGAGGCCTTTGTAGTCCTCATCTAGACATAAATCATAATTATATTGAAAATTTATTTAACAAATTACTCCCTCCATCCCATATTTAAATGTCATTTTCTTTTTTGACATTTTAAAATCACATTCTCATTTTCTAAAATGGAATACTCTTTACTCTCATAAATACATTCACTTTCCGATCTATTTAGTTTTTCATAGACTCTCTTTTTTATTTTTATTTCACATAAATTTATTTTATTTTAATTATCGTGCTGAATCTCAAGTGGGGCATAGAATATAGGACGGAGGTAGCATGTGTATAAATAATCAAAGTTTGTATTTTGAATATTTAGAGCACTTGATAATTAAGGGTTTAAGCAAACCCCAAATGTTCCACGAGTAAAAATTGATCGATAAAATTTAAGGCAGAGAGATGGAGAGAACAGAGACTTAACCACAAGTTGCTGCAGTACAAGAGACACGTCACCAAAAACAAAGACTCGACTCTATCAACCAAACAAAAAAAAACAAATTACTTAAATAATAAAACCCCTTAGCTGCAGCAAACATCATCTTCAACACCATGCGAATGTGTGAGAGAGAGACATATGGAAAGAAGATTTATAGAGAGATAAAGATAGCGAGTGGGAGAGAGAGAGAGATAAAGAAATAGAGACAGAGGAGTGAGTTAACTGAGTGGCTGTCTATTATTACTCCTAGCTAGTAATTGAAGACTTGCAGTATCCATGGCGGCATTGGCAGAGCAGCTCTAATTCCGTGCCATTGTTATTATCATTGTATGTAAGTAAATGTTCCAGAAAAAGGCCCCCCTCTTTCTTCTCAAAATTTGATCCCCAAAAAAATTTCACTAAACCATAGCCCTACTCTCTTCTTATCTTTCTCATCACTTCCCTCCCTCTCCAAGCCCTAATTTTGTCATCTCTTTCTGTGGCAGAGTCTTCCAAACGATCAGCACACTCCCGCAATTCTTCTCTTCTGTCTTCTTTCATTCCTTATCAAAGGAAGTTGCACAGAGTGATACTACTATCATAAGGTCGGTGGAAGCTAGGTTTTAATCATATAATAAACCCTAGTTGAATTTTCTCTAATACAATTTCTTGAATTTTGAGTTAACTATGCTGAAAGTTTGAATAGTTATGCATTTTTGTGATGGTTTTGTAGTTGGTTGACAGAGGAAATGGCGGGTTTTTTCTCATCACTTGGTGGAGGAGTGAGAGATGATCAAGAAGAAGAGCAAGATCATCATCCACAACAGCCCCCACATGCTGCTAACAGTCTCTTACTCTATAGGAGTGAAGAGATTTATAAGCAGCAACAAGGGCTAGAGATATGGCAACAACAGCAATTCTACCGACAACAGCAACAGCAACAACAACAATATCAATCTAGAGATCAGCATCATCACCATCACCACATTATCTCTTATGCAGCTGCAGCTGCTCCTCCACCTAGCTTAATAGCACCCTCTGCCAGTAGAAAGCTGAGCTTCAACCTTTCGTCCGATGCGTCTTCGTCTAGGTCAGGTGGCGGTGGATTCACCGTGATGCGAGGTAGCGGTGGTTCGGGAGGTGGCATGAATTGTCAAGATTGTGGAAATCAAGCTAAGAAAGATTGCCCACATTTGAGATGTAGGACTTGTTGTAAGAGCAGAGGGTTTCAATGCCAGACTCATATTAAGAGCACTTGGGTTCCAGCTTCTAAACGCCGCGAGCGGCAACAACAGCTCGCGGCATTGCAGCAGCAGCAGTCTCAGCAACTGCAATTGAGGAGCCAAGATATCACACTTAAGAGGCCAAGAGGAGAGGTCACTACAACCAACACCTCAGGTAAAGATGTATACATGTAATACTATGCAACTTTGTTCCTAAGGTAATGTTTGGAAGTTTGGTTGATCCAAAACACACGTATAGAGTGGACCTTAGATTATCCATTTTCCACACAAACTGGCTTTTCATCATCCTTTCTTTCATTCATGGTGTGACATCATGTCATCCATGTCTGTATGTGAAACTGTTATTGAGTAAAGTTGAACAATAAAGTCAGTGTAATGGGAGTTGGTAAAGCTTGGAATTATCTCTGGATATTTGGGTCTGGAAATGAATGTGTGAAATTACATCTCCTAGTTACTTTTATCATTCATTTGATGGTTATATTGAATTAATTTATAATAATAATAAAAATGTGCCCTAGTTCAAATGGGTTTAGTTGATCTCAGAGCTTCTTGTGAAATTTATTGTTTTTTTTTTATGACGAAACTTTTTGTTATTTGATGATGACATTGTTGAATATTTCATCTGCACTAGGGTTGGATTTGAGCAACATGTTCCCAAGTGACGTGAACTCTCAGGCCATGTTTCGATGTGTACGAGTAAGCTCCATGGACACCGAACACAATGCTGATGAAGAGAATGTGCAACAAGAGGATCAATTTGCATATCAGACAGCTGTGAGCATTGGTGGGCATGTTTTCAAAGGCATCCTTTACGATCAAGGCCCTGAAAGTCGTTATAAGGAAAGCTCATCAGGAGGAAGTGGAGCTTATCAGCAACCGCAACAACTAAATCTCATCACCTCCGGAGCCAGTGCCGCCACCTCTGTAGCCACCACCACGGCTGTTACTACTCAGACATTGCTGGATGCTTCACTCAACTATCCAACTCCGATCAATTCGTTCATGGCCGGTACACAATTTTTCCCTCTCTCACGATCTTAAGCACACACACAAAAATTAAGATGTGAAAATTCGATACATTAACTAGTTCTTGATATCCTTTCTTTGTTGATATTTGATCCAGCGAAATTCCAAGTGTTAAAGCCCAACGTTTCTTGCTTAGTCTTCTAAAACTGTCCAGAGAATAACATTACTAACACTTTTAGTTAGTAGGGTTGGACTCCAAATGAGAAACCAAAAATATTATTCATAGAGAAGTTCATGAAACTGTGGTTCAGTTCCATTATTTTATACCTATCTCCAGTCACTTGTTTTTGTTCTCAAAATTGGTTTTGAAAAGCTTAATGGGTATTTTGTGATCTTCGTGTTTTCATCGATGATTGTTGTCCTAAGGATGTAGGATATTTTTTCTATACAGTAATAGGCACACTATGAACACATGTCAATGAATCCATTCCTAGGTTAAATTTCAGTGATTCATTTGGCTGCAGTTGTCAGTTTCATCTACTCAAATTCCAACTGCAATTTGAATCATTGCACACTTATTTTAACAAATGGACTAGATTGTTGCAGTGCTTTACCACAGTTAATTCTTAGTTGGTCATTGTCATTACCAGGGGAGAGAAAGTTAATCAACTTTTAATACCTTCCTCCTGTCTCCAAAAAATAATTAATTAATTAATTACCTTCTCATACTCTGGAGTATGTTATTTAATGATGGATAATGGTGAGTGATATATCTCTGACCAAAATGAAGATCTGATTTTGTATACACTCATGTGTGTTTTAGCCTTTTCTAGTAAACATATGATCAAATTGGTGGCGATGGTGGGTTTTGAGCTCAATGTAGCTTTTTCCCAGCTTACCCGTTTGCTTGCCGGATCATCCCAAACAAGTTACGTTCCTTTTGTCTCTAAAGATATGTTGTTACACGTACACGTAAGGTGAGAGTTGAGAGCTTTCGTGTTACATTACCAAAGTAATTTCAACCCGCCCTCTCATCTTTTCAACAGTCTCTCTAGCTTTTTGAACCTCTCTTTTTCCTCAACTTTTCACTTTTTGTAGTGCTACAAATCCATCCCCATGCAATCTAGAAAACCCTCATTTCTCTCGCAGTTCTTTGAACTGTCTGTGTTCTCTCTCCATTCTTGTAAAAATATTTCATCTAGGGCTAGGTGGACAAGTAGTCAGCTTTCAGTAAATGATAAGAGACCTTTAACAAAGGGTTTTGAAACACATGTTAACTTCTGAGCTTGTCAAACCCTAATTATGATATTATGAACATCAGAAATACACTTCAGGACTAATTGACGTTACTATCAATAATACTACAATTGGGTATATATGCATTAAAGTGCATTTGCATTAACTGTTTTTCCCTCTACGCAGACAAGTGAAGTAGACATTTAAGAATATGACACCTAAATATATAATGAAACTACCGGAGGAATCATCTTGATGAGCTTATACATACCTTCAACTCAAGTCATGTAAATGTTTAATGAAACCAGCAGCTGCAAACATATGTAGGTATATATGTATGTATATATGCCTGCATTTGCATGTGATGATAATCATGTGAAGAGTGAGTGATGGCAATTGAAGTTGACGATGGGTCTTGAAGGAGAAATAACCTAATAATGAGATGTATAGGAATGAAGATGCTGCTTGTGTAGATTGTCAGTTTCTGATGCAACTGATGGGAACAAGGATGAAATATCTATATAACTAAATAAATATTTTACCCTATTTTGGATAGCTGCTACTGCTAATCATGCCCTAGATTTGTGTGAAATATCTATAAAACTAAATAAATATTTTACCCTATTTTGGATAGCTGCTACTGCTAATCATGCCCTAGATTTGTGTGCACATATATACATATGTACAAAGGTATGTTTATGAGACTATATAATTGTTTTGGTTTGTTTGGAATGACATTTCTCGTAGAAACAAGGAAAAAACCCCCAAAAAACCACATTAGATAGATTGAATTAACAATAGTTAGTTAAGAAAACAATCAATTATATTGGGACTCGACTCTAGATCACTCTAGAAATTATAAATCTTGTTCGATGATTGAATTAAGGCAATAATACACATCTAAACCACAAACGTCAGTTATGATGATGACTTGGCTATATTTTTTATAAACTTCAATAACTTTACTCATGAGATATGCAGGCAAACTCTTCAAATATGTCAAGTTTAAGTTTTTCTCTTTCAAATCTGTCAAGTCGTGGTTGAGTTTCAAATTTGTCAGACCCTACGGATCTCTGTGTTTTAAAACTGTGATATCCCAAAATATAATGAATGACATGATATGATATTGAATATTGATACCACGTGAAGCCTACATGACTTTCGTAAATTTGAAAGAAATAAATTAACATCACCATGTTTCAAACATCGGGATTTCATTCGTTTGAAACAAAATTAGCTTGAACAGATAGGTCTTTATCAAAATCGAGATATGAGTTTTCAAAGCTTTGTTAAATGCATTTCACAACGTTCCTATATACAGAACAACCACTTTAATTAATTGATGCAACTCTCTAGTTTAATTTTCAGATTTAAGTGTTGAAAATGTGGATGCGATCAATATAAACTTTCGGTGCAATCATCGATACTCCTAAAATCAATTCGTTATAGTTTAACGGTTACAAACTCGGCAGCGTACCAAGAGGGTTCGGGTTCGGGTTCGAATTCCCCCTGAATGCATCTCCGCCTTGAATATGAGGATTGTCCTATCCATGGACGATGTAGGAATAAAAAAAATTTAAAAAAAATCGTTATGTTGCAAGCGATGTAATGAGAATACTACAACGGCCTGAAAAATAAAGGAAAAAAAACCGGCGAATTGAACCGATGATTAATTCATCAATCTGGTTCATATCTTAATGTCTGGGCTCCGTTTGGGCGTTCCACGCACTTCAGAACGGGCCCATTTTGTGTAGATAGCAGCTTCCAACTTCCACTCGGCACTTTGCTCATTTTCGGCTCTCCACTTCTTTTTGTAGGGATTTAGATTATTATGTCCTGTTTGGCTGTTTCATGACCTTCCATGCTTCGTCATCTTGTCACAGTAATGCTAAATGTTGTTGTTTTGTTAATGGCATAAATATGAACTATTCAGAAGCATTTGACGGATCGTCCAAGTAGTGGATGAACAAAGGGAAGAGATGTCTCTTGCTATTTTACTAATTATAAGGCAAAATTTATTATACAATAGAATACAATCATTATATGAAATGTTCAAAATATCTCCGCCTTCTATCACTTATTACAAACCATACCACCAATGACCGTATTTGGTTATATTGTATCGTGTATTTGACCAGGTAAATTTCAAATCCGTATATGACCTTTGTATTTGATCAACTGTTGACCATATTCAACCGGGTAGATTTCACATTCGGGAATCGGATGACGGGTGAGCGTATTAGATTGTGATAGGATCGTGGTTAGTACGTACAACTAGACTAGGAACGTTCCAGAACCTAGACTACGTTTGCAGGTTCTGTACTCTACTTAAGTACTCAGCGGAATAAAAACTTTTTGTCTAAGTATTCTTTTATTAAATACAGAGACTGTACAAAACTATGAGTTATGTACACTTGCAACAGTGGCTACTGCTACGTAATTCTAAGACAATTACCTACTTGTAAAGTCCTAGACCAATGACACCTTGCATGTGTCTGCGAGGTTCCTGAACCAACTCTGAGGTTCCTGAACCAACTCAGCTCCCAAGTACGTTCATTTGGTCGCTTCGTCGGTAGTCACTCACTGGATGCACGACTGTTTAGTGGATAGCTTGTCACTCTCTGACGACAGCTTTCTCTCTCGCTCTCCTCTTGATCTCTCAAAACCCCGCGCAACCCATCGATTCTCTTGATGGTATAAATATTTCGGTCTCTCTCGACCGGTTGGCTGATCGTGCCCACTCTCCATGATCTCCAGTTGTTCCACTCCGGGACATGGTGATCGTGTGTTGACTTTTCGTGGATGTGTGGACGTGCAGCGTGACTTGGCTCGATCCACTCGCTCGATCCACTTCACAATGTTCCATGATTCTCTCAACAGCCCAAGGTTCTCGACTTTTCAGAACTGCCTGACAGTAAGGTTCCTGAATTGTAGGAACGACCTGTTGACTAGGTATAGAGTAAGTGTATGTTTGTCATCATCAATCTACAGTACTAACAGATGGAAAGTGGGAAGAAAACTCAACCGTCAACAGCACCATCTTGACAAGATATTTTTCTTAAAATAATTACTAAATGTAGTTGGAGCATTTCATATTAAAAAGGAATTTAATATAAGACGCAATAATTTTGATGTTTGCTGCAGACTCCCACTACACCAAAATGTCACTATAGCGACAAAATGTCGGATGTCACCCGACCCTCTATCGCATTTGTAATACGTAACACAGTATTGTTGTTGGTTAAGATAATGTCACGCCGTTAAGGTAAAGCGACAAATTTTACGCGACATATTAAAAAATGTTGCGATAGACATTAAAAGCGACATGTATCTTTGAGACATCGTTGTATAAGTTGCTTGTAATCAAAGTGACAAATATCTTTCACAACAGAAATAAAAAATGTCTCAAAGAAAGTTGGTCATACATATGTCTAAAACATTTTGTTCAATTATCTCTTAAAGGAAGTTGACTATATATTTGTCTGTCATTTAAATATTTTTTGTTCAATTATTTTATTAATTGCAGTCTAAATATTTTATTGTTCATTACTAATATAATTTTAAAATTGTGAGTTTTATACGAAAAATCAGAAGTTAAATGTAAAAAATATGTTTTGATTATCTAGGTTAGATCATAAACCCCTCAAACCCTCTTAACCCTTAACCCCTTCAAACCCTCCAAACCCTCTTAACCCTCCAAACCCTCTTAACCCTTTCAAACCCTCCAAATCCTCCAAACCCCTTAAACCCTCTTAACCCCTCCAAACCCTCTTAACCCTCCAAACCCTTCAAAACCCCTTCAACCCTCCAAATCCTCTTAACCCTCCAAACCCTCTTAACCCCTTCAAACCCTCTTAACCCCTCAAACCCTCTTAACCCTCCAAACCCTCTTAACCCCACAAACCTTTTATGCAAATGTAATTTATTAATTATTTTAAAATTTAATAAATTTGAAACAATATTACCTTCTAATCATTTGAGTAATTACATAGTTATTAGTTATACTTAATATAATTTTAAGATTGTGAGTTTTATACGAAAAATGAGAAGTTAAATGAAATAAATATGTTTTGATCATTTAGGCCTAGCTCATAAACCCCTCAAACCCTCTTAACTCTTAACCCATTCAAACCCTCCAAGCCCTCCAAACCCTCTTAACTCTGTCAAACCCTCCAAATCCTCCAAACCCCTTCAAACCCTCCAAGCCCTCCAAACCCTCCAAACCCTCTTAACTCTGTCAAACCCTCCAAACCCTCCAAACCCTCTTAATCATTTAAGATATTCAAAAGTATTAAAAATAATACCTAATTTATTTTTTATTTTAAAATATTTGATATAAATATTTGTGTGACGCAAATTTATTTCTGTTCAAAAAACATTTAAAATATAAATATTAACGCTCTCTTAACCATTTGTGTGTCTATATGATATTTAAAATAATTAAACATCTTAATAAAGTTTAAAATTTTATGTAATTAATCAAAATTAGTTACACTCTTAACTAATCAAACTAATTAAATTAATTAAATCAAAATTAGTTACACTTTAATGTCATTCATCCTCTAATTGAATTATAATTTACCTTCTTATTTGAACTTGATTGGTTGATTAAGATTCATATGGATTGTGCTTCTTTTATTTTCAACCATTGATAACACTAAAATTCAACGGTCTCAAACCCATCCTTTCCAAACAAATCTGGACAGTCAAAAAAACTTCTATCAACGGTCCCAATCCACTCACATCACTACACACAGATCTCAATCTCAACCGTCGATCTCCAATCATACTAACCCTAATCTCAATCTTCTCAGCCGACCTCAATCTTCTCAATCTCAACTCCTCCTCCGATCAGACCCGGCCACCCACTTTGTAAAAATTAAAACAGAGGCCATATTTGACGGCTCCAGCCTCCACTCCCGATGTTCCCAAATCAAACGGCTGAATTCTTAAATCCCACCGGCCATATTTCGTCTGGCCTTCTGTCCCATCTCCGAATTCCCAAGCCTCTGCGTCTTGCCATCTTCAAATCTCAAGCCTCTGGCCCTCTGTGTCTGGTCATCTCCGAATCCTGTATAACGTCTGTGTTGAACGCCTAGATATGCGGGTACAATTCTTGAAATTCTTTTGTTTGTGTCTCTTGTTAATTTTTGCATTCTGAATCTTTGACACTGCTTTAAGAATTAAGATGTATTTGAATGTAATCAGTTGCAAGTATCGACTGATCATGAGAACTTGGTTGTTCCGGTTCATTTATTCTGCTGATCATCTCTTTTTGAGGTGTTGGATATTTATTTTAAAACATATTGTAAAAGGGAAATAAGTGGTGATTCTGATTGTGTTTGAATTCTTGAATTTTTTGTTAGGAATCTTTTTATATGCATCCTTATAGAAATGCAACGTGATATGCTTTACAATTTTCGAATGCTGATCAGTTGCAAGTTTTTGGTTGATAATAAAAACTTGTGATTCTGTTGTCATCTCATTCTCTATTTTGATGGATTTTTGATATGTGTGAAAAGTTGTGGAAGCAAAAAAAGTGCATGTGTTTGAATTCTTATAAATCTTTTGTTACGAGTTTGTTTAATTTTTTCCTTATTAGAGATATGAGTTTTGCCTTTCTGTTGCCTTCCTAATTGACGGAAGATTCTCCTTTTCGGGATATGAGCTCTGCTTTGTTGTATTTTCTGTAAACAGGCGCACGGGTCGATATCAGTGATTGGAAGGCGGAGGGAGATGGAGGATAGGTTGACTGGTTCTTCCGGCAGTTCTTCACTGATGGTAACTGGTTCTCTGTTCACTTTGAACATCTGAAGCAAATTTTTATTGATTTTATTTTAAGGTTAATGTTACATCTATTGCAGTTTATTAGTATTTCAGTTTCCTTTTTGAAGCTTTCTGTTCTGATTGTTACATATAATTCCTTTTGTAGATGTATATCTTGTGAATTTTAGATGTAGTACTTGTGCAGATTCTTACATATACACATATACTTATACAATTGAAACTAAGCCAATGTATTCGCACTTGCAGGTTTCTCTAGTGCTGTTGCTCTCTTTGTTTGATATTTAGCACTTGTTGGACTCTGGCATTCAGCTTGTAATTCACTTGTTTAGCACTTGATGTTTAGCATGTATAATTTATGCGTTGATTATTTTGATTGTAGATTTTGTCGATCGCAACGTATTTGTTGGTGTTTGAATGGTTTAGATGTAGTAAGATGTCGAGTTAGGGAGGGGTATGTGTTGATTTTGTTTGAATGTGTGTAAGTTGATTTTGAAGCTAAGTTGTTGTGTTGGAGCAGGGTGCATGGTGTGTACCAGATCAGAAGGCGAAGAAGATGATAAAGAATGAGGTGTTTATGGGGAACTAGGAGGACGATGAGCTGAAGTGGAAGATGGGGCACAATACGCGACTATTTGTGGATGAAGTATCTCTTGCATTTCCACAAACTTGCTTGCTGAACTGAGAAATCATAAGACCTTAATCGTCAATGTAAATGTTCGAAAAGAACAATTGAGCTTTGTGTACCTTGTTCGATGGATCTCAAGTAGTTAATCAATACTTGATTTGTAATTATAGAGTAATAAAATGAAGTGAATTATTTGAGCTTTTAAATTATGTTGAAATTTTAATAAATAATGAATTTATAATATATTTGAAAAATAATAAAAATATAATCATAAAAGAAATAATGAAATATCGTTGCGTTCTATCTTCTCTACGCGACAGATGAATTGTGAATCAAAAATCTGATGTAACATGATACAATAATTCGCATACACATCGACCGAACGTGTTTTATTATTTCTATACAATTCATTAATTTTGTGTACCAAGAATCTAATGCAACAGTTTATCGTTGTAACGTAGTAACTTGTATGTCGCAACCAATTGTGACACGCCAAAATCAGCATGTCACAACAGACCTACGCCACGCGACGGACGTGACCGACCTTTTGCAACACATATTCTTTTACATTAGTATCAAGTAACGTATATCGATCCTAAGCGACATTTTACGCGCATCACTATAGTGCCATTTTGGTGTAGTGAAAGTTGAGTTGATATGTTTGTTGGAACTATAGATACGTAAAGGGACAGCCATGCATATTTTTTTCACTTGAAGCTCCTGCTCAGCTCAAGCATGTCTGTCTGTTTCTCGTGGGAGAGAATGATATTTCCTCATTCCCATATTATCCTTACATTTTCATTTTGGATGTGCTAAAATAAATTCTAAATTTCCGAAAAATGAATATTATTTTTTTCACTTTTACTCACACGCATTTTCTCTTCAATCAGTTTTTCACTTTTTTCACTTTTAATCGTTTATTATCAATTAAAACATTCATTTTATTTATTTTTCTCTTACAAACACTCTTTTTTTTCATTAACTATCTATTTCCTTTCACTTTTATACTCTTTCTTAATCTCCATGTCGACTTTCAAACGTAAGATTATTCAAGGACGGAGGGAGTAGATAGTTGCACTGCACGGCCTCCGTCAATAGCTAGGTACGTAGCTCATTGGGCCTTTTGAGGACGATGCCATTTAACTCCCCAAACTTGAAACTTGAAAGGCAGTTCACTGGGCCTCTTGACCAACAAATTTGGCCCGAGCCCAATTGCCAAGAACAGAACATATCTGATTTCAAAGCTTTCTTTTCCATCCCATCCGTAAAAAGCTACAGCCCACACTAAAATCCAATAAAATGAGTTAAGCTTTCGTATTTTTACTTCTTCTTTTTTTGTCAAACGGATGTAATTTAAGTTTTGAGAGGGGATCAGGCAAAAAATTATCATGTATAAAAGTTAATCAACGGTGTAGATTGAACTAAAAAATAAATCTCCTATAAAATCGGATGGAATTTTTTAACAATTAATAATAATTCAAAAAAAAAATCAACTGATTAATTTTAAAATCATGGGCCAAGATCTCTTCACATTTTTTATTCAAAATATGTTCCTTATCCGATTTTTTTGTCGAGCTGTGAAAGATGCTTATGTACACGATGATAAGCAGGGGCTGCCATACTCACGAGGAAGTGAGTGAGGCTTGGTCCTCAAACCACTAAAATTTCAAAAGATGAAAATAGTAAAAATTAGGAAAAAAAAAGTCACATGTTTTTGAGATAAAAGTCTAGGGATACATAATAATCAATCTTACTGGACCCGATATTTCCATGGGTTTAAATATTTCAATTTATACGGATTTCAGATAAAAGTCATCGGAGTTATGGTTCAGATCGGAGTTATACTTCTGAACCAGTTTGGACCAACTTTAAATAATTTTGACTATTGACTAAATTTAACAAAAACAATTTTAAAGAACATTAATATTTTAGGCTCCGTTTGATTGCGGGAAAAAAAGTGAGAAATTTTTTTTAAAAGAAAAATGATTTTTTCATGAGAAAATTGTAAGGAAAATTTGATCTCATTTTGCCTATTTTTTCATTTTTTTTCCTTACAATCAAACACACATTTCATTTTCATTCAAAAATTTTCTTTAATTTTTCTTTTCATCTCTTTTTTCCTTGCAACCAAACGGGCCTTAGAGAATGGAAGCCGTGACCTCTTCTGGCTCAAGTTCAAATTCAAACTTTATCTCTACTTTAGCTAGCAGGCTCATCTCATTCATCACACT
>JAWWMW010001883.1:37955-56920 GCA_035048345.1 Echeveria elegans | reverse complement strand
TCCATCATATTTACCTAATGAGTTTTGTGTTCATTTAGGTGCCTTTCATTTCTCCCGCATCCATGCGTGGAGGTTGTCTATTCTACCTGTACTTAAAGTTTATGTACTTGATTTCTACCTGTAGGCTCGCGCGTTAATTAGAGTTTATGTACTTGATTTAACTAGCATAGATATGTTGTATGAACAGTCTTGTACTACATGTCCACACATCGAACAAAAAAAAAGTAGCAGCCAAACGAATACCACCTTGACTTAGTCGCTTCTCCATAATTGGCAATCGAGATAGGAAGTACTCATCTGCATGACAAAGCCTCATCATTAAGGATCTGAAGCAGTTACCAAATTGTATCCTCGAACTGAGCTGTCCATGATTAGCTTGTTATGAATGTAGCACATGGTGGTGTAACATTTCATGCAGCCCATTCAGGGGCACTATCACAATTCACAGTCTGACAGTCACTTTGTTACAATCACTTCAATTCACTTAGTTTGTAAATTGCAAATGCCATATATCATTGTTGAAATTACAGTTTTATTTTCAGTAGTGGTGTTCCAGAGTCCCTATGCTAACTTTACATTTCCTTCCCTCCACTCGAGTCAGAGACAATCTAGAATTAGATGACACTACTATTTGATGTAAAACGAACAGCAGTCGAACATAAACACGAAGATGAAGGAACTCTGCAAATGTATGATACCTCCTAGAGCGGGGCAATAAGCCAAGCACTGTTGGACCGAATTTCATAAGAACTCCGCAATTAAGCGTGTTTGCGCGAGAGCAGTACTAATATAGGTGAACTCATGAGGAAGTCCTCGTGTAAGTCCTCATTGGGGGTAGGAGTGAAACTCTGCAAATGTATGATACCTCCTAGAGTAGTCGCTAGAGTGGCATTTTTGTAGGCAAATTTGCATGCTAAGTATATAGGATCTGTTCTTTTAACTTTAATTTTAAGTCAGATCAGTTCAGTTCAATTGCTAAACATTTATCCTAATAATAGGATAGTGTCATCAACACACAAACAGATATGACAATTTTTCGTCGCTATAGGATAATAAAACAAAATAAGAATAAAAACAAAACAAAACTTCATTTGATAAAAATACCATTCCCCATACTTTTATTTACACCACACACCATCCACGCGTATTTGTTTCTATTATTTCATATTTGCTCGTATTTGTTTGTATATGACTTTATTTAAATGTATGTGATCGTATATTTAATTGTATTGGACCGAATATTTGACCGATTTTTTTACATATAGGTTTCTCATTCGGATGACGGTTGTCACAAAATTAAAAATAATATAATGCAACTATATTCAAAAAATTAGAAATATATAGCATTCAAAAATTTCAATTATAAGAATAAAATTATAGAGAGAAACATTGGAAATCTTTATTAAAATTGAATTAAAACATGAAAAAAATTTCGTCGGGACAATGGGTTTGACATTTGTATACTCTATATATATATATATAGTAAAAAGAAATTTGAGGGAGGGCACGTGCCCCCTCTGGCCTGAACGTGGCTCCGCCACTGACTATAGTTATTTAGGTTAATATCATATACATTCGTAAAAAACTATAACTATTTAGGCGGGTCAAATGAAAAATATTCGAACTACAAGTATTACATTTCAAAGCATAAAGTTTTTTAATAAATGAACTGCGTAAACTATTATTTTCTTTATAACATTTATTAGAAATGTATGTACAACGGGTCGGGTCGGGTCGGGTCGGCCTCGAGTCGGACCGCAAGACTGCAAAATTTTCAAAAGCTGGACCGCAGACCGAACCGTGATCGCGAGACCGCAAAAAGTCAATCCGGTCTCGGTCCGGACCGCAAAAGATCGAAAATGTGTTGGCTGAATCTAGGTTGATGGTTCCTAACTGCCGGAAGCGCCTTGAAACCGCCTTTGCTAAACTGAAAGGAACTCTTGTTCGTGCCTACAAGATGCCCTAACTAAGTTATGCTTAAGTCGTAATTACAGTGATTGAGATTAATTCACTGAAATCTCATGTAATAGTAATACAGTATTAGCAGTGTATCAAGTTACATGAGCACTGACTACCTTGTCATTGTTTCAGGCGGAGTTTGAGGAATCCAATCAAGATGCTCCAGAAATTGCCGAGGCAAGGGAAATAATCACACAAGGAGATGCGGTGTTCCAAGCAGATGAAGAATGATTGTGATTAAACTCTATGCATTCTCGGCAATGCTTCTTCCATTTGTGTAGACAAATATATAATATTGAAGTACATGGTTTTCACTGTCTTGTTTTCTTGTGGAAGCACTGATTCATCTAATTATCTAATTTTCCAAGTACATGACTCGCATTACAATGATGTCCTGATAAACTTGCTAATATATTTTTCATTGGAAAGCCTCTTGGTAATTACAAATTAAGAGTCGTAATATGAGCAGAAATCATAAAATTCATAAAAGCAAACCATCCTGCATGAGCCAGCAATAATACATTCTACTAAACGTATTGAGAACTGAAAATAAATCCTCCTGGCATATGAGTTTTTTGATTTTTTTTAAAAGTTAGTCGGTCTTGGCGATCCGGACCGACGGATTTAGACCGAACCAACCTGAAGATCGCGAAAAGGGAAAATATGGACCGCAGACCGACCTGCATAAGTTTCGATCCGGACCGACCCACAAAAATCTCGATCGATCTCGGTCGGTCCACGGTCTTTTGCAGTCCTTGTGCATCCCTAACATTTATGGTGTAGGATATTGATAAGTATCACACGTCTAATATTGTAGACCAAGCTCCCTCTGTATCATAGTATTCCTTACGTATTGGTAAAGATACGAAAATTAAGAAAGTATGAAAAAAATTGTAGTGATTAAAAAAAAAGAGTGTTTGTATGAAAAAATGAATGATTTGATTAATAATAAATGATGAATGATTGTAAATATGAAATAATGATGAAAAAGAGAATGCATGTGAAAGTAAAAGTTAAGAGATATATTTCATTTTAAGAATTGTGTGAGATACTCCTTATATTTTAAAACGTTCAAAAAAAATGTAAAGAATATTAGTGGGACCGAGGGAATATGTATACATGGCTTATGGCTACACCGTCAGTGGGGATCTGAAGTTCTAGTAGAATGGGATGGGAGTTCTTGTGGATGAAGTAGCTAGCATATATGTAGGACTTGCCGATTATTAAATGTTAAAAAACAAATACAACAAAAGAATAAAGCAAGCCCTTCCCGGATACCAATGTCTTCACTTTGTCATCTTCCTCGAACGTTCTTTTTCTCTCTAACTTTCTCCCTTAAAACACTACTTTTTAGGGTTTGATAAATAAATGTGCATATTCTTTACAAGCTTAACTCAGTTTAATTAGCATGTGTTTAGAAGATTTTGAGCTCTATGGTTCAATCTATTGCTGTTAGACCATAAGGTTACGGTTACAAATTGTGCAAAACCGCCTGCACTGAGGAGTCGGATGTGTTTCTCATCGGTTATCGTCAATCTCAAGGTTTCATGAAACTCTACAGAAATTCCGCCGTGTGCTATAAGCTATAGCTTAGACGATTATTTCCATATGATCTTCCTCAACTTGTTATATATATATATATATATGACCATTGATCGTATATAAAGGGAGTTTTAAAATAAAAAGTATAAAGAGATATAAATCATTAAATTTTTTTATCCCACGATTGTTAATTAATCAATATTTTTATTAGTAATAAATTTAGAAAAGGTTAGATTTGGTATTTCAGATTAAATGAATTATACTAATTATTTTGTAAACTTATTTCGTAATATTATTCCATGATTTTAGTAACTCATTAATTTTATTAATATCTTATTAAAATAAGGATGATAAGATATAAATCTGGTTTTTAAAATTTTATAAGAAATTGCGACGAGCTCTTGCGATAATTTGATTTCTAGAAGGTTGTGTCGATTTGCGACGAGTTCCTAATATTTATTGTCATGTATTTTTCATGTACAACATTTCCTGTCCCCTATTTGAATTTTTTAATTCTCGATTTGTCTACGTTACAGACGCTACAAACATTCGCAGGTTCCAATTTTTGATTTCTTGGGAGAGCTGGAACATCATATGAAAAGAAAAGAGTGGTGTCCCTTGTCGTCATCAACAATTGGATTCCAGCAGTAAGTAACATGACATAGTCTCCTCTCCTTCACAGAACTTCTGATACCCCCTTCCAAGGTATACATACATACTCTTTCCTCTTATGCATACCTCAGTATCAATTTTGCTACTGAATTTTCGATGATTACTTGTCGATTGCTAACACATGTGACTCAAAGTTAGTACCTTTATGTATCTGGATTTATTTGAAGGTGTTTTCAGGATCTGGGTATTGCTTTTATGGCTCCGAAGTTTGGTTATTTGTGTTTCGTCTATGTTATAATTTTTGAGATTTGTTGATTTTCTAGGTTAATAAGGATACAAATTGGAAACCCTAATATGAAGCTTAATAAGGAAGGATCAAAATTCCACGAAATCAATTTAGAACCTTAATAAGGAAGGATCCAGATGATTTTAATAAGACTATTCTACCTTTTGATATTTATATCATTATTTAATCCCTAAAAATTTGATGTTAATTTTTAATCTAAACCTTTGATTTTACTTTAATCTACGATCCTAAATAGTTAATACTTTATATATTAATAACCTTTTTACCGGATCTCTACCCTATATATATATATACTAGCTGCGCTCTCGTCGTCCTTACGGAAATTTTTTCGTATCTCTATTTGATTCACTTAAAAATGATAAATGTTTCCCACTTAATTTTAAAATTTTAATGTTACTTTTTTATTTTATTTTTTATTTTTAATATTTTAAATTTTTAGTTTTAAATTTTAAATTTTTATTTAATGGGTCGGACCGAGCCTGTTATCTTTAATTTTAATGACATATTTGTTATTAATGGTGGAGAGAGGAATAAAATTAAAATTTTAGTTTTGCTTTTACGTCCGTTTTCTAATCTTTTATAAATATAGATATATAGGGCTTGGTTGCTAGAGGATGTAGGGCATGCGACCTACGATACTGTGATAATATGTACATAGATGAGATCATCTGATATAATGTGATGAGAGATATGGATATAACTAAGATTGTGGTACGTAGCTAAGAAGGGGCATATAGTTTCATGTTTTTTGCTTACAAAGAGTTGGGTTCTTTATAATATATGGTGCAAGGGCTCTTCCAAATCAAGTGACATTAGTTTCGACCGCACAGTTAAGGCTAACAAGGCACACATATTGGCCTTTCAATTTGCTGAACCATAGAACCAACTACAGCGCGACTTAGTGGAAACTTTTTAAGTGTTTTAACTGTTAAGACTTCCAACTACTACAGTTTGAAACAAACGTCATTTTGATGCTTATTAAGTAAAATACGTTCGATTGAAATGGAGAAAAGAAAAGCTTTTTCCATCGGTTGTTCTAAAGCAACACGCGTAAGTACATAGATATTTGAATTGCTGATGAACCCACTTTTGCAATGAAAATATATATAACACAAAAATTGTATCACTGGAACATACCATAACATTATGTTCTAATTTATTCTAGCTAGAATAATGTGTTCGCAAAAAGTATAAGCCATAAATATTTAAATGAAAGAATCTTTCGGGATCGATTAAAGTTGGAATAAAATTGTACAATTTATATGAGATGCATGATTTAAAATCCTAATATGTCGACAACAGCTTTAAGAGATTAAATCTTGGAAGATAGTGAGACTGGGAAATGTTGGAAAGGTAAATACATCGAAAGGGCTTACAAGAAAGGAAGTGAGAGGAAATCAAAATAATTAAAAAGTGAGAAGCAAAAACTTAAAGAATTAAAAGTTGATGAGCTTGCCCATATTTGTCTCTGATCTCACACATCCTCCCATATTGGTTATTAGCCTTTCATCTGATATTGATGTATATTGAGAGAGAGAATTTAGAAAGATGCTTTGTATATTGCTACTTAGGTTAACAGCGATAAGTCATTGTGCTATGAAATGGATATTTACTTGGTTAACTTTTCAATGACGGTGAAATGAAATGTTGTGTATATTTTTTCTGGCTACAGTTATTTGAGTTCTTTTCTGTCATCAATCGAAAGAATAATCCCCACAACACCCAATATGGGGATGTGGCATCGAGAAATATTGACTTAGACAAGTAGAAGATACATCACCATCAGCTACTGTAATTGATCGATACATTGAGGTATCGTTAGGAGCTATCATTAAATTAATGAAATGTGACAGTCAAATAAAATAAAATTGACTAGTTTTGAAATTATCTATCTTGTCTTGAAGACTTGAACCCTCCTCTATCCTTTTCCATTCGCAAAGGCAGAAATTTTGAAAGAATCATAAGGCTCCGTTTGGTTGCGGGGAAAAATGAGAATTTTTTTTTTGCTCTCTTCTGAAAAAAAAAATATACGAAAAGAAACAATGCTGGATATACGAGATCGATGTGAGCTTCTGAAAAATCAGTTCATACTAAACAATGTCCATCCTTCTTAAGCAGCTACCATCATAAGTTTGCTCGCTTCTATTATAACAAAAAGGCCTTGCCAAAGTGAAGTAAATTATTATATTTAAGTTTTGTTTTCTTTTACAATTAATTATAAGATAACAACACTGTTGTAGCTCTCATATAGGCAACTTTATACACATCTAATATCATATGTTGCCCATTATCTCTTCATCATGAAGCCCTAATCACTTTCTTCACAACTTAGGGATCATTGATGGTGAAGATATCTTAATCGTACGTATAAGAGCTTATATACAATGAGTAAATGCATTTTGATAATGTAAAGCCCATGATTTGCAGGGTTCCCTGAAAAAAGATGAGCAGTGAGTAAAGCTAGTCTTGGAAAAGAGAGGGAGATTGATATAAAAGAAAAAGAAAGTTGAAGAGGGAGGGCCTAGTAGTGTTTTGCTTGCCTTTTTTTTCTTTCAAAAATACCAAAAGCTTGAAAGAGAAAAAAAAGCACAAATCTGAGACTGAGAGATTCATGTTATGGGTTGAATGAGGCGGGCTGGGTCTGTATTTTGATGCTCAATTTGCTGGAAAGTGTTGGTGCTAGTGGTTCATGCTCTCTTGGGATTCACAGAGAGGAGAGAAAGAAGAAATCCTCCCTTTAATCCTTTATTTTTTTTTGAAAGAGATTTACGTTAAGTAGTTGGCTTTTAACATTTATGGAGTCCACAGACATCCCTCAAAATTTTCACCAAGAACAGGAGCAGCAGCAACATGTTGAGTCTGCCTCTTCTTCTTCTTTCCAATCTTCAACTCCTCATGGAAGTTGGTATCATGGAGCTTCAAGATATAGCAGTAGCCAGTTTGCTTGGTCACCAAACAATAACCCTTTCATGTAAGTGTCCTACACCTTTCGAGTTTTACGCATTACTGTATATGTTTCTCCGATGTATGATCTTAAGGCGAATCTGGTCAATGATTAAGAGCATGTGCAACGACGTGACTAAATTTAATTTGTTGTTGCAGAAATAATGTGGGCAGTAGGATCCTCAACACACAGCTATATACTACAGGCAGGCCATACACAGGAGAGAAGGATGAAGATGAAGAAATACTAATTCCATGGAGCAACAACACTGAGTATGATCATCATCAACATGAAACCCTAATCCCCATCCCTGACCAATCTTCAAACAAATCCAAGCAGCTAGACCTATTCAACTCTTTAATGTTCCCAAAATTTACTGACATGATCAGTTCAAGTCACCCCTCCATTGAAGACCTCCAACACCTATCTCCACCCGCTTACTTGAAAACCGATAATTTCCAAGATGTCAAGTTAGTGACGACGAATCCTGCTCTATTGACTACATCGGGACAGCCTCAGTTTCAAGCTGCTGTTCAGTACCTATCAAACTCACATGACTATTTAGGATATGAAGGATCATCAACATCTTTGCCGTCGATGCCAAGAAGAGCAACCTTCAGTCAAATTTTCCCAAGTGTCAACATTTCCAATTTGAACAGTAGTCGTTTAAATTCAACGGTTTCTTCGTCCCCGTTAGACATGAATGTAAAAGCTTTGGATCTCTTAACCTCCTCCGGACTCGGAAGGGGAGTCAGCCATGATCAGACTCAGCTTCAGAATCATGCTTTAGGACAGCAGCACTTGCAACTATCTGAAGAAAGACTAACTAGTAGCCTTGATAAAGTAAGTGCCCCAAATATAAATCTTTTCTTTCTCAGATTTCTTTGCTTGTTTGGAGAGAGAGTAGCTTAATTAACAGGTTTTCTCCATTAATGGTCTGATTTATTTCCATGATCCTTAAAAGCTGCCTTCTAGTCTCCATGGAGGACCAACTACCTACGTTAAAAGACCACAAACAGAGCCACGAACAACCAAAACAACATCCAAGAAATCGCGTACGGAGTCTCGAGCTTGCCCTCCCTTCAAGGTGAGCAATACATACCATAACTTCACTTGAATTTAGTTTGATTACTTACACTTACATGCGTTGATCTAACACCATTTTCAGGTCAGGAAAGAGAAGCTAGGAGATAGGATTGCAGCTCTCCAACAATTAGTTGCACCCTTCGGCAAGGTATATAGGTTTCTTAACCATAACAAAAACAATGTTAAAACCCTACTTCTCCTTTATCACTTCATCATATATGTTCATGGATATTGTTGCAGACAGATACAGCATCAGTGCTAATGGAGGCAATAGGGTATATCAAATTTCTCCAAAACCAGGTTGAGGTAATAACTTACTCCCTCCTTCCCATAATAATTTTATATTTTCATTTTGTGTGTTCTAAAATATACCTTACATTTTCTAATTAAAATACAATATTATTATATTTACTTTTACTCTCATATGTATTCTCCTTTCAATCATTATTTTACTTATATTATTTCGTCACTAGTGGTCCATCCGTCGTCACAACGGGAATGCGGGGAACAGGCCATTGTCGTCCCGAATCAGATGTCTTCGATTTCATGTCTCCAACTTGGATGTTCAGACCTAAATACAACTTTAACCTGACGATGATTTCTTGAAACGACACTTTTCGTACCGCTTTCGAAATCTCTTAAAAATATAATTTTTTCTTATGTCTTCTATTCGATTCCTCTAAAAGTTTTCAACTTTCCCGCTCTATTTTTTAAATTTTAAGTTTAATGGGCCGGGCCCGTGGGCAAAATCAAAATTTTAAATTTTGATTTTTAATGGGTCGAGGCTGGGACAAAATCAGAAGTAAAAGCTCGACTTGTCGAGCTTAATACTTTTGTGTTCAGGCTTGACTCGAAAAAAATTGTTGTTCGAGCTCGACTCGAGTAAAGCTCGATTCGTTGAAAGCTTGACCCAAAAGTTAAGTCATGTTGTGACTTATGTAGTTGCATACAGATGATTATATATGTAACTTAAATATGTTTCTTTTTTCATTCAAGCAATGTGTGGGAGTTTAAATTCATTAATTACAAAATAAAATTAATTTTAAACAAATGAATCTAAACTTAATAAAGAGAGTAAGGATAATATGACCGCTTCATATTTGGTGATTGATGATATTATTCTATTATATAATAGATTTGTTATCAATCAAATCATTTATTAAATTTCCTCTCACAAATACTCTCTTTCTTCTTCTTAATTTTACTTTTCTCTTTTTTTTTCGTATAAGGATTAATATGAGACGTATAGTAATCTGATTTTACTAGTATCTCTCTCTTTACCAAACATTCTCTTGGGACACTGCGCCTTCACTATCTCTATCATAATCATACTTGTTACTACTACTGCTATGTATATATGTGTGTGAGAGAGACAGATAGAGTAGCTAGCCATACTTGTTGGTTTGGACTGTGGAACCCATGATATTGCTGTACTTGTATAGGTCCAACAATGGGATATAAATGCATCCTTTTGAATGCCATTATTTACTTGAGAGTACTCGTATGTTTTCTAGGTTCGTCTTTAGCTGAAAGTTTTTTTTGGTAATTCATACACCCATCCAGAGTGCGTCTACATAGTGCATCTCATACATCTGCTAACAAATATTTTCTTGTATAGACGTTGAGTGTTCCCTACATGAAATCGTCTCGAAGTCGTTGCGTCAAACAAGCACAACCTGTGGTGAGTACGGTACAATTTCATTGTAGAAATTTCATGTCACACCCTAGCAAAACTGGAGAAATATTTGAAATCTAACTTTCGTTTCAGGATCATCAAATGGCAAACGCAGATCATGGCAATCTGGATCCAAGGCGAGACTTGAGAAGCCGTGGCCTTTGCCTCGTGCCGCTTTCATGCATGTCTTATGTCACTAACGACGATGGTGGTTGCTGGCCTTCATCTGATTACCATGGTGCAACCTAAAAGGGTTCCGATCACCATATCTTAAAGGAGATTTTCATGAAGTTTTAGCTTGACTAGTCAAAATGTGTGGCAGCAAGACAAGACAACACAAACCTCTCTCTTATGTTCGAAGTATTTTTTTGCAAAATGTCTGATTGCACAACTTGTCCTCATTGTGGTCAGTCAGTGGATATCACATTTGGTCAACTTGTGTCCTCATAGTGTCACTTTGTGCTCAGTGGATTATATTTGGTCATATCCTCGGATACAACATTGATGAAACCCTTATTTTCGCAGGACCAAAACCCTAAGACAACCATAGTTGCAATGAGTTGTGTTAGAAGCACCGAAATTTCGGTGCAAAATTGAAGGGGCGAGGACCGAGGATCCAAACAAGCCCTTCATAGTTGTTCAATATCCTCTCAAAATAGCTAGGGTCATATCATATGGTCATTCGGTTTAAGTTCAAAATTGAATACAATCCAAAAATTGGGTGCATTTAGCATTTTTCAATTGCAATACTAGACTTAATTATGTTACTGGCAAGACAAAACATCGCAACATCTAACAAAAAAATTACATCTGTTTACATATACTTTTGTTTGTAACTAAAAATACTCTTATATATCATTTTGAATGATTTTTAATTCAAACAATACCATTTTATCATAATTAACCTTCAAGATGCATTATTGCCGTTCAGTTATTTGATGGTGCCAGCTTCCACAATTTGTATCGTAAAAACAAGCTTTGATCAATTCAGTATAGCTTATACGACATCGTGTCAATGGCATTTTATTTAACATAATACTCCAACTTTAAAACATAGATTACTGTCAACTATTTTAATTAATCCTTCCTTATCCATTTAAAAACTACATTTGTGAACCATTATACTTCCACGTGTCACTCATCCATTCGCTGCATCATCACACCGCCGGCTCCATTGTCATCTTCCTCAACAGTCCTACCGAATGTCCAAACCACCCCTTATCTGCATCCAACCGCTGACAACCCATCGCTTTCTTAGCAAGGGTTGAACCGTCATTAACACACTCCCACTACGAAACCGCAATAAGCTATTTTGAAGCTCCGTGCCTCAGCGGAGAATCTCAACTCCTACTCGCCGATCGGCCTTCGAGATAATTTGTTCCGTCGCCGATCGATTCGGTGTCCATTTTTCGATCAGTCGTTTTGGTTGGTTGAATTGTGCGTTGGTGAGTCGTTGTTTTGTTGATCGAGACGATCAGTAGCGGTTGTCGACTGCTGTTTGACATCAATCAGGTGCGTTTTGTCTCTTGTTTTGAGTATCGTTTTTATGTTAGTGGTTATGTTTACGTAATCAGATGATGCTTCAGTTGCGTTGCGTGTTGAATTCGGTTTCATATGGTGTAGACGTTGTGATGAATGATGATCGGCGATGTTCTGAAAATCGTATGGATTGATAGGTTACTGGAATTTTTGAGTTCTTTTTTGGCTTAGGTCAACTGGATAGAAGATTTGAATTTAACTGGTTTAATTTATTTTTTTAGTGTTTTAGGGATTTGATTGATTATGATAATTTTTGGCATGTTTATGTGCAGGTTGAGTTGAAATGGGTAGTGTTCAAGGACCAGTGATATTTCCGGCAGTGTATACTAAACAGGCGCGTGTATGTGATGTGTCTGTTCGAGGTACTTTTGTAAGCTCTAAGGTGAATGGAAGTGGGTTTTGGGGATCCAAAGGGGTAGGTGAGCTGAAGAATAAGGTGAATGTTGTGCCTAGACCGGTTTATGTGAGGAGAAGCTGTATTACAAGATGTAGCTTGAGTTCATCTTCTGGTGGCCAAGGAAGGACTGATAAGTTTTATGGAAGTAGTGATGACTATGTTGAGTCTAGTATTGTTGAAGCAGGTATAATGAATTGGTTTGTGTTTTTTGAGCGCAATTTAATGCCTTGTTTGTTTAATTTTTGTGCAGGGAAGTTACAACATGCTTGATGCCTGATTGGTTTTCTTTGCATTTTTTCTTTCTTTTCTGTAATAGTTGAGGTGACTAGTGGTACTGATGGATTCTTTATCAAAATGAGAGATGGGAGGAGCCTTAAATGTGCATATAATAACTCTCAAGCTGGGCATGTGGCTAATTATGCTCCACACCCCGCTATTGTACTGAAGATGGAAGATGAAACTGGCATTCTTCTTCCAATTGTTGTTTGTATGTCTCTCCCTTTACCATATTTTATGATAAATGGGTGTTCCTAGAACGTTAACTAGCCCTGGTTTACTGATTGGATATCAATTTATTTGCTTTAGCGGAGTTGCCAAGTATGCTGCTGATGGCCGCAGTTCGGAATGTCCAAATTGTATAATCACGACTCCCAAACAGATCCTTCTTATGTTTGTATAATACATTCAGTTGACTGACTACATGTTAGCTCAATCTGATGATTGTTCACAGAACTTAATAGTCTCAGTTGGCTTTACTATTATTTAACTTTATTCCGTATACAGGCTCGGCCCACTATGTATCAAGTGATCAATGATATGATCAACAAAATGGGTTACTCAGTAAGTTGCTAAGAAGTTTTCTAGATGTCTTTGATATGAGGACAAATAAATATTGGGTTTTATGTTTGTATCTTGTCCAGGCTAAGCTTGTTCGGATCACAAAAAGGGTGCATGAAGCTTATTATGCAGAGTTGTATCTTTCAAAGGTACAGTTTATGAAGAAAGAAATCTAAATTGTTAAGAGATACGTTACACTTCTTAAGCTTAATTTTTGTTTATTATGCCAGGTGGGTAGCAATGCAGACTGTATCAGTTTTGATCTTAGACCTTCAGATGCTATCAACATTGCTGTGAGATGCAAGGTGGGTTTTAAATGGGGTCCGCCCTGCTTATATTAACATATTTGGTTTTATACTAAAAAGATGATTTTGTCTAGTAATACATGTTTGATTGTTTTTTCTTGCAGGTACCAATTCAAGTCAACAAGTATTTGGCCCATAGTGATGGAGTGAAGGTCGTTGAATCTTTGAAATTGGCACCTCGGTCTCCTGCTTCCGATGGTTTACGGTTCAGCAAAACTGATCAGTAAGATCTTTTTTTCTTTTTTAATTTCCATTACTCTTTGGTGCTTATTGAAGTTATGGCTGATTATGGACAAGAACTTTCAAACACTTTAATGTACAAATGGATATGGAGTCATCTCAAGGTGTTTAACAGAAGAAAATCATGCATTGTCAGTTAAAAGATAAATTGGTGATGATGAGATGCTATTTTTAATGCTCATTCATATTCAATCTACAAGATGTTGCTCATTGTATGAAGTCAAGTATTCTGCATGGAAATTAAACTGGTTCAGCCTTTTGATGAAAGGTTGAATAGAATAAATTTGAATGCTTTATTCAATACACTGTTGAATTTCTTATCGTATGCTCATTTATTTCAGACCCAGTGGTCAGCCTTGTTCTGAAACAGAGGAGTTTGACATTTTACGCAACATGTTCATTGCTGCTGATGAGGAACGCTACAAGGATGCAGGTAACTAACATATTCTTCAGTTCTTACTGCCGCGATGTTATTAAAAGTTTCAAACTACAAAATGTTTGCGGGTGCAAGTTCCCAGACATATTAGTAGGAGTTATTTGATTTAGTAAATTTGTACACAAGTGACATTGTTATTTCAGATTCCTTTGTGGGATAACCAGTAAGTCAATACCTAGCTTCAGTAACCTCCCAAAGATGTATTTTACAAAATTTCAGGTAAAGGTATTGGAAATAAAGGAAAAAAATGAGATCATAACCTTTCATTGTTCTTAGCGGGAGGGTAGGTTTTGGGGTTCATGAACATTTATTTCAGAATAACCAGCTGTTACGTAGAGTACCCCGTAGTTTAATGTTCATTCATTTTCAGTATCCATGCATATGTTTAACCAAGTTAAAAAAGATGATACCGGTGATTGCTGATTTCTGGTGTCTTGTTGCAGCTGAATGGAGGGACAAACTGACTCAATTCCGTTTAAAGAGGAGCTGGACATAGTAGGTCTGTAAGCCCCTCTTCCAAAGCCAAATAATAAAGGGATATATAACAAAGATGTGAAATTAACAAGTATTGCATTTCCCTGCTGCAGATGGTTCATCAAGAGCCAACTAGGTGCTTATGTACATAAAAAGAAGAACCTGGTGTACTTAATTGCCCCTTTATCCTGCCACCATTATAGAATGGAGTGTCATCCATCTCTAGAGCTTCCATCCATTGATACATCATTTATCAGCAGCAGCAATAATGTTCATTGTCTGTACCTATCGTCACATATTGGAAGGACAATCCTCGATTTGCTGCTTTGCAAGTATTTATACTTCATATAAGTGAATGTATTTGTAACAGCGTGATCGGAGATGGAGTGGAACAGAGGTAGAGCAGGGATCGATGAAGCAGTGAAGGGATAACTCCAATCTAGAGTTGCACCGCGCAACCGAAGACCGGACACTCAGATCGGCAGACGGCTCTGGTGGGGAAGGCCGACTGGAGATTGTTGAGCACGGAAGGTGAGTGATGATGAGAGAGATTGGGGATTTGGGGAATTGTTTGTTGATTGAATGAAGATTTGGAAATCTTCGACCCATACAAATAACCGATTACAAACTTGGACCTGACGAAATGCAATTGGAACTACTTGACCCGGACTGACCCTGACACAACAACGGAAAGTAACAGGTTTCCTGTTACAATACTTCCCCCTTCAAGAGCATCCTTGGCCTCAAGGATGGATAGTTAGAAATCTTTAGCTAAACTCATGAACGGACTCCGGGAAAGCATAGTTTGAACTTCATTCCAGATTTCAGCAGTTGAAATTTTGAACAGTCGGTCGAGCAAGTCAATTCCAGCGAATAGCGTAGGAATCCCCATAAGTGTTTGGTGGAAGTCGCGAGCAGCTCTTGCCAAACCTTTCAGGACCCGTGCATTGTAAGGAGCTGCAGAATTAGCCCCATCATTTAACAGCCTGTCAGACGGAGCCATATCAATACGTTCTCCGCCATCCAGTTTAGCCAATATGGTACCAGTAACATCAAAAATGGTGGAGAAGTCATCTTCATTGATATGGACTTTGAAACCCTCGGGAGGAGTTTCATTCAAGCGTATCAATTCACTCAGTGGTTGCTTGATGATATTCGGTGGAAGGTTTTCATGTGTTGCTCTTGTATAGTCGTTCGAGTCATCACTGTAGCCATCAAGAATTTGTCGACCACCAAACCCTTGTCCATTCAGCAGCTCAATGCACACTTGAGCATCAAGTCTGTCCTTGAACGTCACCAAGATGATCCCTTGGGGAAGAGTCCCAGCCATCGATACGTCATACTGCAAGAGCATAGAATAGAAAAAGACTCGATCATGAACATCCTGGTGGAAGGCAGCAAGCCCTGTAGCTCCTAGAGCTTTCTGTGATTCAGGTGGCCATTTGAAGAGGCATTTTAGTGTTGCCAAGTGCTCAACTAAGCTTTCCAAAACATATGGAGCCTCATTGATCTCTTCCGAATATTCAACCATCATCCATATAAGAGCTGCCCTAGCTGTAGGTTCTTGGACATTCGGGGTATTGATGTTTCCCACCACAGTAATACAATCCTGACTCCATTGTGGATGTTTCCTCAGCAATTCTTTTCCAAGCACCAGAGTTTCTGCAGTGACGTGGTCTGTTTCTGTCTCTAGGAATTGAAGAGGCCTATCATCAAATGCATTGACATTATACTGCCGAAGCGCTATTTTCCCGACGACTCTTATTGACTCTGTTGCAATGGACTCATAAACATTTGCGGCATACTCACATAAGTCAGTATATGCGTTGGTTTCATTAGCAGCTGCAGTCAGCGTCTGAAGCTCTAATTTCTTCACATAGGATGGCTCATTATACTGATAGTAGAAATGTTTGTAATCGAAAGCGAATATAAACAGAGCATGTGTAACAAGCAGATGCAAATGACTTCACACAGCAGACGACTGTTCTGGGCCTCCCGAACTGACAAATGTTATTATAGGAGCTCTAATACGCTTATACACCTGTTGAGGAATGTCAGTCATCGACACAGTCAATTGCACAAACCTTTTAAAAAGAGCCAGGATCACAACCCCATTTGCATGTTGAAGTCCATCTTCCAGCCGAATCAGAATATCGAATATCTCTTTGTAGTCAGGTGGTACATATTTAGCAGCCAACTCAAGTATAAGACATTGTGCCCATTCAGTAAACTCATTGACCATGTTGAATAGGTAATCTATGTGTGGCTTACAAAGCAAAGCATCTCGTTCGTGAGTTGCTTTAGAAGTACTTGCTTCAGCGCTCCAAATCGCTTGCAGAGCTGCCAAGCAGTTTTCAACAACGTGCGAATCAGGATCATTGACCATCACATGCGTAAGCCCTGCAGAAAAATCAGCATCAATAAATGTGGCAGTTGAAATATGAGACAACTTCGGAGCTCCAGTCGCTGCCACTATACGCACAAACCTAATACTGTCCTTTAAGCCCAACCTCAATGGCCGCATTAGATACTCGACCAAATGCTGCACTCTCAAAAGACACAAGCTCCTCAAAGCACGCCCCCAAATCAATGGTTCCTCACCCGTACAATCGTTTTGAAGAAAATTTATCGTCAAGAGCGCAAGAACTGGAATAGCTCTATCGTAATTCCCAACATATAAATAACGCATCTTCTTTAATACAATATCCGGCGGAACGGAACACATAACCAGCTCCCCAAACACTGACGATACATCAAACCCAATAGTCATGTACGAAATTACTTGTAGAAACACTGTTGATGTTTCATGCTCAACAGAATGAAGCTCGACATTGCCACAGTTAACGCCTCCGGGGATCTTACTGGTAGGAGCAATAGCGAAATAAACCATCTTAAGAACAAACTGGACCATATACACCTCATTATACTCCCGGTTAAGCTTCTCATGGTTAACATTAACACCTCTACGAACTGTCAGGATAACGCTCATGCCCTGAATCCGAATAGTAAAACCTGCTAGCACAGCATTTCGTTGAAAAGCAGTGAAGTAGTTCGGGATATCCATACAACAATCAACCACAACAGCGTTCAAATGCTTCTCAACAAGGCGTTGCAAATTGGACAAAACTATTACCAGCCGTTGCGTTGGATGAAATGGTCGTGTAGCAACCAAAAACGGAACATTAAAAGTTGGATAGCCATCAAGTCCGTTAGTAACACCAAAAGAGAACCTAGCCAAGTCCATATATAAGACTGTAAGAAACTGAGTCTGCTGCAATATTTCCCTTGGAGTGTTCCGCTGTGGATTTGCATAGTTGACCCTGCCCATGAGAAAGTGCAAGTACAGGTCCGGATGATTGTAGAGACTCGACATTATAGATTTCTGTATCAGCGGATAGTCAAACTCAAATGTATCGTACCCTAATACCCTGTGAAATGGTGTATCGTTGAAATCAGGACGAAAGATCGATAGCTTCAGTAAGCCCCTGTCCTTGGGACCAAATGATTCTGCATGAAGCAGCACATGCCAAAAAGGTTGGTGATCCAGGAAATGTCCAGCTATATAGAAATTCTTCACTGCGAGGTGCTCCCCTGCCTTGCGAATCCACTTGGAATGCCCAGATGGAACCTCAAGTGCTATCATGCTCAGTGTTGCACTAGCCCTTGGTCGTGTTTGACTTAGTGGGGCTAGAAATAGTGTCATCTTGCCAGAAAACGATGATTCCACTAACAGCGGAGTCAAAGGGAGCTTGACTGCTTCTTGCATCCCGTTAAACTCATAAACCGATGATTTCACCTGCGGTTGCGACAAATGAAGTGATCGAGTGAGCTGCAACTCCTTAGGTTCCTTGGCAGCAATAAATGGAAATCTAGCCAAATTCATCTGCAATTCAGGATCTGACAGTTCTAGATCAATCAAGATACTCTCCGAACTGACGGTAATCTGTCCACTGGAAGGCGTGAGAGGGACGTCCGTAAGGGCTGCAGATCCATCCATGTTGTCATTAGATATAGGCGTGGTGGTGTCATCATTAGTGGATGAATCCTTCGCAGTAATCAAGTCATTCGAGGTCTCTGATGCGTCCTCGGGTTCTACCTCGTCGACTTCAACATACAGAGGCTTTGTTGGTGGTAGAAACAGATCCAACGTCTTAGGGGCATTTTGTCGAGCAGCTTGAACGCATATTTTCGAAGCCGGTTCTGTGCCAGAGAAGTCGTTTGTAAGGGCAGGAGATGTAACCACGACGTCAACAGAGTTAGGCTTCATGTATCTAGTGTCATTTCGGGTGATCGTGAGTTGAAGCCGCTGTTGGATTTTAGAGAGAGTGTCCAATGCTTTCTGGCGTGTCTCATCCGATATATTAAGAAACACGGGATGAAAATCAGGAATGGGTAGCGGTGGGTTATAGGGCGAGGCAGTGACTTGTTTGAGGCCCGTAAGATCAGAACAAGGATCGTTAAACGAAGTCCCAAATCGAGTAGAAATATCATACACAAATTCATGCCAAGGTGGATAATGATAAAATCGATATCGTACATAAGCTTCGAACCAGTCGAGTGCCATACCTTCCAAGTGAATACAGGCGAGACGCACCTTGCGCTCAGGCGAAGT
>JAWWMW010001883.1:15796-28509 GCA_035048345.1 Echeveria elegans | reverse complement strand
GTCGGAATCATTCTTCAAGGTCAACATATAAATTGTAGCTCTTTGAGTCAGCTTTCTAACGGTCTTTGTTTCGTCTTCAACGGTTCAACGCTGCACCTTCTAGAGGCTTCTAAAGCACGGAAATTCATTCTGCCCTTATCCTCACTTAATGCCAAATCGACGCTTTTAAGTTCTGTTTCTTTTATTTCTGTTTCTGTACACCTAAAATACAAAACTACATGAAACGAGTAATTCTGAATATACAAATGCACTAAAACATATGGGTTAAAACCGTTAGATGAGCGAATAAATACGACTCATCAACTGCCTAATTATGCTTTAGTCAATCAAGAATCTTCACACGTTTGTTTTAGGAATCAGTCAACTTTGACTTCAATCTTGATTCTGGATTCTACGAGCTGAGTTGTAGCTTCATCTTCAGACTCATCTTCAGCTTCACCTTTAACTTAATCTTCAGTTTTGCTCTAGATGATGCCATACGCCTTGATAAAACAACAAAGTTTAATCTAATCTGTTGATTTATTTGATCGGACGGTGAATATTATGTCCTTCCTTCCTACAAAAATTTACTCGTCCTCCTTGAACCTTTTCTCAGCCATCATTTATTAACAAAATTGTATTCGGTGTTCTAAAGCGTTGCGTACAAAAGCTCTCATGAAGACTAAGTTTAATTTTCTCAAAAAATAAACATCTACAATTGGCTTTTTCTTTTAATCTTAAAATTAAGGTCTCATTCCTTAAGCTCGTTAAGTCTCCTTTTAAGTCTTCTTTTCTTATCAGAATGATTTAAAACTTACATAATTAGAATATCTATATATATAATAGAATACATGTCCACCATCAACACTTTTGAAAATCCTATTATGCCCTTCCTTCTTTTTTTTAATTACAAACCACACGGGCCTAGCCCAAACCATTAAAAATTAAAAATTAATAGTTAAAAATTAAAAGTTAAAAAATTAAATTAACATTTTTAAATTTTAACCACACATGCCCAGCCCGGCCCATTAAAAATTAAATTTTATATTTACACAGAGCACACGGCTCCGTTTAAATTTTTCATAGAAACACACGGGCCCATTAAAAATTTAAATTTTCACTAATCACACGAGCCCGTTTAAAATTTCACAAAACACAAGGGCCCAGCCCGACCCATAAAAAATTTAAATTTTTAAATTTTAAATTACACGGACCACACGGGCCTAAAAATTGATCGATCGAGTCCCGTCCGTATTTGACCTGTTCGATTACACATTCAGGACGGCGCTTCCCCATCGGGACGACGGGCGGTACGCTAGTTTTTAATATAATTGGAATGCTTTAGTTGAGTGAGAATGAATTTAGTTAGATGTTGTTGATAAATGTAGGAATTTAGTTAAGTTTGGTTTGATAAATGTGTGAAGTTTAATTGTGTGGTTGGATTAAATATTTTTTAATATAATTGAAATGGTTTAGTTGGATGAGAATGATTAGTTAGATGTTGTTGGTAAATGTAGGAATATAGTTATGTTTGGTTGGTAAATGTGTGAAGTTTAATTAAATGGTTGAATTATTTGGTTAAATATTCTATTATATACTAGTGGCTGTCCCGTCGTTCCGACGGAAATGCGTGGTCTGGCCCGTGAGGTCTGTGTAAGATTAAACTTAAAATATTAAAGGTATGGAAATCGAAAACATCTATTTGATTATACAGTAATGATCCTATTATGAATTTTTAAAATTTAATTTTAAATGAGTAAATTTTTAATGTTTAATTTTAAAATTTAAAATGATTTTGGAATATTTATTTTTAATTTTTTTAAAATTTTAAATGGGTATTTTTTCGTATTTTATCTTATTTTTATTTTGTCTTATTCCATAATTGATTCAGCTATAAAAATACATAATTTAGCGAAAAAAATTGCATCGCTATATGTGTGTCAATGACATTATACTATTATTAGTGTAGATATATATATCTATATATATAAAAAGCTTCATGTCCACAACCACACATATATTTTCGTCGCTAAAACTTTTAATTTCATTGTTAAAAAAGTTAGAGAATAAGACAAAAAATTAATAAGATAAAAAAGAATAAGATAAAAATTTAAAAATTTTAAAAAATTGAAATTCATATGTACAAATTAAAATTTTGAAATTGTGTGGAATGCATCGAGATATTTGAGTGGAATCGAATGGAGACATCAGAATAAAAATACCTTAAAAATAAAAAAAATAAAACTAGAACGTTGAGAACAATATGAAGAATCAAACAGAGATATAAAAATACATTTTTTCATGTCGCGGCTGCGTCGGAACGACGGACTTATCTCTAGTATATATATAGATAAACTCGTCATTCTATTGGCAGATTAAAAGACGATTAAAATAATATCTTTCGCCAAAAAAAGAGATCTCTGACCGTAGAATTCGTTGACAAGTGAGATTCTCATAACGCCACGTGGCACCAACGTTATGTTAAACTCTCATTTCAGTATATATTTTTAATTTCTATTTTAATTCTCCATTACAAATATTAATTAATATATAATAGAATTGAATGGTCAATCGGTCTTACAGTGACGAAAACAATTAGTATTAATATCTTTGAAATCCGTCGCTAAAACCTTTAAATTTACACTGACTAAATGGGTCCGGCCCGATCCATTAAAAATTAAAAATTAAAAAAATAAATTCACACACAAAATACGAGCCCGCCTTGACCAATTAAAAATTAAAGGTTTTATGTTACATAAATTATACTGGCTCAAAAATTAATTATTGAGTGACACCCTGTTTGACCGGTTCTATTGCGCATTCAGGACAACGCCCGTCAGAACGACGGCTGTACGCTAGTTAATTAATAAAATAATACCAAATATATATTAAGGTGCAGACGTGTTCATCTTCATTCGGTGGCTCATCATTTCGGAGCTTCCATCTTCTTCAATCCGTCGAAAATCGGATACTCGCGGCGACCAGGTGCGCTCCCTTCGCCGTCGTCCTGTTTTTACTGTCACTATCTGCGTTATGTGTTGTTGATAATGTCGTTTTGTGTTTGTTTGATTCGGTTGTGTAATCGGTGGACATGAGTTTGGTCGGTTGTTTTTGTGAAACTAGAGTCTGTAATTCTGCTGGTGGACGATGCGTTATGTTTTTAATTTATTTTATGGATTTTCATTTTAAGAGAGGGGATTGTGGAGTTTAGTTTTTAGTTGAGATTTTGTTGATGGATATTTTTTTGGATTTTTGATAGATGGCCAGTTATGTGCTGATTAGTGAGACTGAGCAGTGGAAGGATTTGAAGGTAACTGAAATTGACATTCTTTCATTTTTTTTGATGAATTGTTGAAAGTAAATGCTAGTGATTTTAAGTGGTGTTGGATAATCGTGTGTTTTATGTAGGCTCATGTTGAGGAAATTGATAAGACACATTTGCGGAACTTGATGGATGATGCTGACCGTTGTAAAGCTATGATTGTGTATGTACCTACGCTATTTTGTATGAGTTTTGTCAATTACGGTTTGATTGCCTTCAATAAAGATATGAAATTATGATTGAGAGTAATGCAAGACTATGTCTTGTGTATGACAGTGAGTTTGATGGCTTGGTGTTGGATTACTGTCGTCAGCGTGCAACGGTTGATACGGTTGATAAGCTCATCAAGTTGGCTGAGGTATAGTCACATGAATTCTGGCACTGTAATCATTATTAGTTGAAATGTACTCTGGGCTTTATCTGATTTTCTGGTTGGCAGGCAGCGTCTCTGAAACAGAGGATCAACAGAATGTACAATGGGGAGCACGTAAGTTACTTGTCTCTGTTATTTCATGACTTGTTTCTACTTTCATATTTGTGTTGAAGATTGATCTTTATAGATATCTAATTTTAATAGAGGTCTATCCTTTCTTTAGAAATAGTGGATGCGATTTAGTCATTCTAAAGAGGTATGGTCACCTTATATCCAGGTATGCATTCTAAAGACAATTAGTGACCGGTTCCTGTCTATTTCCTTTAGATAAACACCACAGAGGATAGATCAGTGCTCCATATTGCCCTTCGCGCCCCTAGAGATTCAATCATTAACAGTGATGGGAAGAATGTGGTCCCTGAAGTTTGGAAAGTGTTGGACAAAATTCAAGAATTTACTAAAAAGATCCGAAGCGGCACTTGGGTAATTTTCAACTGTCATTGAATTGTTTTTATGAAACTTTGCTGTAAATGATACATTATTTTTCTAGGTTGGAGCCACTGGGGAAAATTTGACAAATGTGGTCGCCATTGGTATTGGCGGTAGCTTCTTAGGTCCACTTTTTGTGCACACAGCTCTTCAAACAGGTAATCCAATATTTTAGTTTGGAGACAAAGTTAGTGGGGTAAAAGCATCAGACAACTTACATTTTATGAGCTCATGATGCAGATCCAGAGGCAGCTGAAAGCGCAAAAGGGCGGCAACTGCGGTTGTAAGTTCAGATACATACTGCTGTGTTGAAATTCAGTTAATATGCTATGATTTGTTTTTGATAATACGGTAATATTTTAATTAGTTTTGATAAAGACCGGGTAAAGTGGTTTCTTATATCTTGATTCTTAATTGTTTTAAACTGGGAAGCGTCTAAATTACTTGTGTTTTATTTATTATTATTTGATTTATTTATGTACTTCCTTACGTGTAGCCTTGCCAATGTTGATCCCATCGATGTTGTAAGAAATCTCAAAGGGCTTGACCCTGCCACAACACTTGGTAAAATTTGGTGCTTGGCATTCATTATAATGTGTCTATTATATCTGAACTATTTTCTTCGTATATTCTGTATCGAGCTTTATTTTTTCGTTTACAGTTGTCGTGGTTTCGAAGACATTCAGTACTGCTGAAACTATGTTAAATGCTCGTACAATGAAAGCATGGATAGTTGCTGCTCTTGGGTTAGTAGTCTGGTTTTTTTCCTTTTGGTCGTAAATAATCTGTACTAAAGAGTAAAGACTGGCAAGTTTGGGCAGTATTCTTTTGTGAAAGTGGCATGGGAGACCTAATGAGACACAAGTATTAGCTTGAGAAGTGTTAGGATCACTAGATTATTTATGACGTCTTAATTTTCTGGTACATGACTCTGCACAAGAAATATCTTGATTTGAGTCTCATTATTGTGGCATTTTTGATTGCAGACCTGACGCTGTAGCAAAGCATATGGTGGCTGTTAGCACCAACCTCACGGTACTGAAGTGTTCTTCCCTAGTGAAGCCACAGTACTCGCAACTGTTTTTTTGTGTATTTCAGACTTTCAGTAGATGGGATGTGGTTACTTATCAGAAGATTTTGTGTTCCATCTTATTTCTGTTAAAGCATTCAAGTTAATAAGTAGTCTACCGATGAAATCATAAGTGTTATTGATTATCTAGTTAGTTTGTGACCAAATTTTTTTGTTTCAATCGCAGCTGGTGGAAAAGTTTGGCATTGATCCAAACAATGCTTTTGGGTTCTGGGACTGGGTTGGAGGGCGGTACAGCGGTAGGTTCTGTTGATTGTCACATGACCCTTTGGGCTTATATTGATGTAAGATTGATGTCCAATTCATTGGCTACAGTGTGCAGTGCTGTTGGGGTGTTACCCCTTTCCCTACAGTATGGATTTCCTGTTGTAGAGAAGTAAGTCCATATTTCTTCTCACAAAATTTGAGTATTCCTAAGTTGTACGCTGCAGTTCATTTTTTCATCTTTGTTTTGGGAGAACAATGTTTATGTCCGGGAGGTTTCTTGAGAAACTGCATGTCGAGTTGTTGATGACAACTGTCATTGCATGCTTTAATATTTTTAAAGCTAATTAATTTAGATCAAACTGATGGTCTGTTCCTTGTATCAGATTCCTTAATGGTGCTGCCAGCATAGACAATCACTTCTACACAACACCTCTGGAGAAGAATATTCCCGTAAGTATTTTAGCCACTCAATAACTGGTTTGACCTGAAAGTAATTTGCTAATACTTCCCTGGTCATTTAGGTGCTTCTTGGATTGCTGAGTGTATGGAATGTAACATTTCTTGGATACCCAGCACGAGTAAGCTCCTAATTTCTTCACTTGGTTTTTTCTTTTTTCTTTTTAAATTTGCCTATAACATTCAGTGAAAGGTTTGCCTTTGATTTACTTTCCTAGGCAATACTCCCTTATTCCCAAGCGCTAGAGAAGTTCGCACCTCATATTCAGCAGGTGAAATGTGTTCGGTTAAGCTCTGGAGCTGCATTGATTGATTCTTAGTACTGTCATTAAAGTTGTTTCAAAACAGGTGAGCATGGAGAGCAATGGGAAAGGGGTCTCGATAGATGGCATCCCTCTTTCTTATGAATCTGGTGAAATTGACTTTGGTGAGCCGGGAACAAATGGCCAGCATAGTTTTTACCAGCTGATTCACCAGGTAATTTCTCCATCACTGTGTAATTCCATAAAATATCCATCCTTTCTTGTGCTTAAACATCAATACTGAATTTAGGGAAGAATAATTCCATGTGATTTCATCGGAGTTGTGAAGAGTCAACAACCTGTTTATTTAAAAGGTGTGTAATTCGCACTTGGTAATGAATTTGATTTCACTACCAGGTCATTCTTTTTGTAAAATACAATGTATCCTGTGTTATCTTTTACAGATGAAGTAGTGAGCAACCATGATGAACTCATGTCCAACTTTTTCGCCCAACCAGATGCACTAGCATATGGAAAGGTACCTTGGGTATTTTGAGTTCGTGTTTTTCAAGAATGCCAAACTATATGCATTGGGTGTGTTTTAATGTATTAATTATGGCATTTCTCGTGCTGGCATCAGACAGCTGAGCAGTTGCAGAAAGAAAATGTTGCACCACATCTGATTCCACACAAGGTAAATTTTCTGCACATCCTCTATTGTACTGTTTTTATTTTATTTTATCGTATTACTATAAATTATGGATACTGATTTCAAGATTTACAGACATTCACCGGCAACCGTCCTTCACTTAGCCTTCTCCTCCCCTCCTTAAATGCATACAACATTGGGCAGGTTGATACACTAACTTTTTTAAAAATTTGGCTCGACCGAATCGTTTAGTTTCTCACAAATTTTCCATGAAACACTTGTGACTGACAGTGTTAAACATCTTGTTGCAGCTACTGGCAATTTACGAACATAGGGTAGCTGTTCAAGGATTTGTTTGGGGCATAAACTCTTTCGACCAGTGGGGTGTTGAATTAGGAAAGGTAAAATAATAAGAACTCTTGCCTACATATTCTCAATTCTTATTCATTTCTCCTAATCACAATGGCTTGTTATATATATGTATAATATGTTTACCTGTGACCTACAGTCACTAGCCTCGCAAGTCAGAAATCAACTTCATAAATCACGTACAGCTGGAGAACCCATCCAAGGCTTTAACCATAGCACCACATTCCTTATTTCCAAATACTTGGAGGTACAGCCTCTTTGTTTTCAAGTAAATAACCAGCATCTCTTATTCCTTCAAATCTATAATCGACTCCTTCACTTTTCTACTCTCACTTACAGGCAGGGTCTGATGTGGCAGATAACTCAGCTACTCATCTGCCACAAGTATGAGGCTATGAGCGACATATTTATAGCCGTGTCTAGTAAGCAGAATTCTGGTTGGCGCTAGAATGTTTTGTTTGAAGTCATAATCCTTGTGCATAAAGCATGGCAGTACTAGTTCCCACCACCATGAGTTCAGATGTATGCCACAACCTCTCAAGTGTTCATCATTCAGTTTCATTTCAGAATTCTTGGTCCACATTTCACTGTGTTCTCCTATAGGTTAATTGTTTTACGACCTGGTGAATAAAAACATCGGTTGATGGAAAAACAAGAGTATATATAAACAGGACACAGTCATCTTTCACGGAATAAACTGTCTCGAGTAGATCAGGTGTAGCTACTATACTAAATAGCTAGGGAGCATCAGACACATTCCAGTCCTGCTCCAGCATTGAATTTGAATGATCAGTGGCGGTTTATGCGCTTTAATACTTAGCTGATATGGACCATATTACGAAAGAACGACCCTCTCTAAAGTATATGTTCAATATACTCTTATATCAGGTACCAGCTTTACTCGAGTTCCACTTCTTGTTCTTTTCCCCTTGTTTCGTAATCTACGCTGATTCCTCCTCCTGCACTCCCAAACCAACTACAATACGTCACATTTCATAGTCGGCACACTATATAACATCACAACCACATAATAAACCTATATTGCACTAAAACAATCAACATATCCATGTCAAGAAACTAAAAAAAACAACTTCACCCACTCCAAAAAATGGTACCCTAAAAGACACAAACCAAAATCCACCGAGGACACCTATGCTTCCAACTCCACACTCCACAACATTCATACAATAAGGACCCATCAAAAAAATGTAGAGCCTGTGATTCATTAGAGGCTTGTACAAGCAAAAGATTTCCAGTAATAGTATAGTGGAGGCGGTAAGTGGGAGTGTGGAGAGTTATATCTTGTTAAAGCAATTGGTTAACTTGTGGTAGGTGCATCCAACTCTCCACCTCTCAAAAATCAAATACCAACAAATTTAGCTGTAATCAATTCATCACTACAAATTCAGTACACCTAGTGCCACTAGTACTACTCTCCATGATAGTGAAACTTTTACTCAAAAAAACCTCAACAGCCTCATTCCCAGTCGATCTCAATGTTAAAAAAAAAAATGCAATGGGCATCAAATGAAAAGAAATATAAATTGTCTGCCGACAAGATTAAATGATTGATTAACCTGGGACTGAGAACCAGTGGATGAGAACGTATCGAGGTCATTAGATATCATCATAGACATCTTAGCAATCTCCAAAATGGCAAAGTTCCTAACTCCAGGATCATCACTAACTAGATACCCATACGCAGCTTCAAACGCTTCTTGCCAGAATTTAGGCAACCCATGATTAATACTTGTTTTACAGTTTGTATACACATCCCACATATGCCTTACCACCTTCTTCCTCTCCTCCACTTCCTGCACACATTTCAACACTCAATCAGAACATATGAGTGAGATATGCAGTTGTTAATTGATCAGTACCAGAACGTCAAGATCGTCGCGAAGAGCAGGCTCAATGTCATCAGAGCTGAGATACAACGTTCCAGCAGTGCGTTGTTTAAGAGTAAAGGAACAGGCGAACATGGACCATAGAGCTAATAGTAGAATGGCAGCTAAAGCCCAGGGTCTGTAATTGAATTTGTAACTGTATGATGATCCTGATCCTCTTCTGGAGGAGATCAGTGGACTTGAGTCAATGGAAGAAGATGAAGGTGATGATGAAGATGGTGATGTGATGAGTCTCTCCTTGTCTCTCATGGTGAGCAGACAGTTAATGAAAGTATTTTTCTACAGTTGAATGGAGCAGAGTCTGCAGAGCATAAAACAGAACAATAAATGAGAATGAGGTACTAAGGCCTGATTTATAAAGCAGTTTTGAGTTGAATTTTGATTTTAGTTTTGAAAACGTTTTGATTTTAAAATTTAATTCATTTTTGATAGAAAACAAAGTTCAAAACTTTAACAAAATCTCAAACCCTCATCGAGAGGAGGGTTTGGATTTCAAAACCAAGCGAAACGAAACAAGCCTCTTCACCCATCCTCAAAGCTTCGTCGTCTGTCTCGTGCAGAAACCGATCCCTCCTCAAAGCTCCGACAGCCGTCCCGTCGCCGACCTCGGTTTATAACGTCAGTCGACTGGTGGCCGGTACCCAATTTCACGGTCTCCGCCCCATAACCCTACTCGACGTCCTCCGGTTCACCTCTCATCTCGTCGGCGTCCTTTGGTTTCATCTGTTTCTTCGATTTCGTCTTGTCCAATTCTCCAATTTCGCTACCGCTTCGTCCTAGCATTTTCAATTCTCCAGTTCTCTGTTTTGTCCTCAAATCTCCAAATTCTCACTGTCTCCGTTTCCATTTCTCCAATTCTCCCAATCCGTCTGTTGCTCCAAACCCTAGAAAATTCAATCTGCTCAATCGCCAAAGCTAAGAGACAGATTGAAGAACCTCGGATCAGCGTCATGAACCTCTATCAAACCCTCAACTCCCGATTCCTCAGAAACGCTGTATGGTACCGCCACCGTCAATTGAAGGAGTCGAGTCGGAAAAAACGCATAAGTATTCAACGCCCTCAACGTTGGTCTCCTTGGAACGACGAGTGCATCACCGACGCAAAATTCACTGAAATATTCCGTCTATGCCGTGAGGATTTTAATTGGCTCGTAGAGGAATTGAGACCACACCTCCAACTAGATATCTTAGGCAGGGGCAACCCTCTTTCTGTTGAGCACCAGGTTGGAGTTGGCTTATATCGCTTAGGCCATGGATGCAGCTACACTGTGATTGAGCATCTATTCAAGGTTGGAAAAGGGACAGCAAGGATTGCAACAAATAAGTTTGCAAATGTTGTATGCAAAGTATTCGGAAGGCGTTCCATAGGGTATGATCCTTCCACATTTCATCATTTTTCATTTGGAGAATTTCTTTATTAGGATACACTCTTAAGAATGTTAGAAAAGTTTCTTCTTACATCCTTGTCAAATAATAGTGATGGTAAATTTTCAGGTATCCAAAGTTGGAAAATGTCGAATCTTGGAAATTAATTGAGCAGTCATTCTTCATGAAACGTGGTATACCTGGGGTTGTTGGTGCAATTGATGGAACACACATCCCAATAAAGAAGCCTTCTCATGATCGTTGGAATGCATTTATTAACCGTAAAGGCTGGCCATCTATCACATTCCAAGCAGTTGTAGATGGGGAAGGCAACTTTAGAAACGTAAGTAACATTTTTTTTTGTTCAACCAATAATGATAGAAACTTACGATAAATCTATGTAGGTATATGGTGGATTACCCGGATCAGTGCACGACAACCGGCTTTTTCGACTGTCAAACCTTGGTCGTGGGTTGTCGAAAGGGCTCTCTATCATTCCTCCTGCTACGTACTTCATTGGTGATTCGGGATATCCAGTCAGCAAGTGGTTTTTGACCCCATACTCCAATGCAAAAACTACCATTAAGGCACAATTTAATTTCAATCATTCCTCAACCAGGTATATCCAACACTTGTTACTCGGTTTATTTTGTGACTTTCGCATGTGTTAAAGTTAAGGTTATCAACACTTGTTACTTGGTTTATTTTGTGACTTTCGCATGTGTTAAAGTTAAGGTTATCAACACTTGTTACTCGGTTTATTTTGTGCATTTCATGATGTTGTATAGTGTCATTAATTTTCTTTTGTTATACATTGTGAATAACTTTCTTTTGACAGCTCGGATATTCTTTTGTTGTAAATGGCGTTCAACTAATAGGGCTTCTTTTTGCATTGACATACTTAAACTTGTACACTTCACATTTTTTTTCAGTTTCATACTTACTTGATTCTTGTATTTATGAGTTTCTTATAGAATGATTGTGGAGCAGTCATTTGGACGTTTAAAGAATAGATTTCGGTTACTGCTGAGCCCACAAGCGGCATCCCCTGCAGATGCCCGACAAATCACTTTTTGCTGTATGATTTTGCACAATATGTTGAACGAGCGCAACTTGAGTTTGTATCTTCAAAGTTGGGATGAAAGGACAGAAGAAGAGGAAGAATATGCTGAGGTCCCTAACACAAGTCACACTCTTTCCTCAGATGACTTTTTGAACAACATGAGAGCCGGTCAGTCAGAAATGAATCAGATACGAGAAGAGATAGCTGCAAGTTTTTGTAATGCAACTTGTGATGGTATGTAATAAATGTAACAAGTACTGCTTGTAACAATTGTCATATGGTTATTTTCGATGTGAAACACCTTGTAATGGACTAATGGTATGTAATCAGCCTGTGGCAAACCTGTTGCTGTGTAATGGTATGTAATCAACTTGTAATGCAGCTGAGGATTTTCGTTGTGAAACAATTTGTAACAACTTGTAATGCAGATGTGTATATTCAACATAACAACTGTATTACATTACCTGAAATCCTTGTCTTGTTACATTACTAACAGATTACACAATATAGTTTTTTTTCAAGCAAATTACAGGACTTGGAATGCAATTCCATACAAAAAAATTACAACACTTGGAATGCAATTCCATACAAAAAAATTACAGGACTTGGAATGCAATTCCATACATGATGTCGAATGCAATTCCATACAAAAAAATTACAGGACTTGGAATGCAATTCCATAAATGATGACGAATGCACTTCCATACAAAAAAAAATTACAGGACTTGGAGTGCAATTCCATACAAGGCTGCAAGATTCAACATGTCCATATGCAATTCCAAGACAAATGTGCATACCTGCAACATTTAAATATCAAAATAGAACATGACATCAAAATGCAATTCCATAAAGTTTCGGTTATACCATACTCACCGCTTATTTCGCTTGTTTGTCGAACTGAGGCATGTCCATACCCGACATCTTACCAAGCATTGTCATCATCATTACGTTCATCATCTGATTGTTTTGCCTCTCTTGCGCACGGTCTTTCCTATCCTCTTGACGTTCTTTTTCAAGCTTAGCTTCTTGTTCCGCACGGTCTTTCCTATCCTCTTGACGTTCTTTTTCAAGCTTAGCTTCTTGTTCCGCACGGCGCACCTCTCTTTCCTCGCGGGCCTTTTCCCTTTGAGCCTCCATTTTCTCACTCCACTTCTCCATCCTCTCCTGAGATTCAACTTGCATTGTCATCAATGCTGTCAAGC
>JAWWMW010001881.1:16986-27923 GCA_035048345.1 Echeveria elegans | reverse complement strand
GTTGCGAAGAAAATGAAGAGGAAAGGAAAATTTTGAGTGAAAATGAACTTATGTGTTTGGTTGTAAGGGAAAAAATGCAAAAAAATAAAAATAAATTTAGATCAAATTTTCCTTACAACTTTCTCATGAAAAAACCGTTTTTCTTTAAAAAAAAATTTCCTCACTTTCTTCCCGCAACCAAACGGAGCCTTAAGGTAGAAGTATTTTTCTTCCAACTAACTTATGTTATAATCTTAAATATAATTTTGTGTTACACATAGTGATGTCAGCAGTGGACGAGGTTTCCCTAGTTTTTTGGTGAAGCCATTACGCACTAATGAGCTGTTGAACTTGTGGACCCACATGAGAAGAAGGCGCATTGTTTGTACTTCGACTGCTGCTGATAGTTAGTCTAGGAGAGAGGTAGGATATTAGGGGGATATATATTGACTGTACGTTTTCGTTGCCCTTGTTAAAGCTGTAGAATTATAACCAGAATGCTTGCTGGTGAACATCCTCGTGTGCCATATTCGTTCTTTCTGATCATCAGTTCATTACTATTTTGTTATGGCAGCTCGGGCTCGAAGAAAAGAGCATACTGTGTTCTGATGGTGATTTTATTGGTTCGGACCTTAGCAATGAGGATACCAATAGCATTACTCTTTTATCTGACGCCATTGATAATAAAGTCACAGAAAATTCTGATTGCGGAAAAGGCACCGATGTAAGTGATTTTGTGTTAATTTTTGTTAGGGCAAGTGCACCAGTAGATTACATAGACTATGCATCCTCGGCTGTTTTACAAGTCAAAGTTATATAGGATACTGCAAGGAGGAAGTAATATTACTCATGTTCTTTAATGTCCTCTTTTTTGTTTTATTTATGCCATTTAGTGGATTACATATACCCATAGTTATCACCATAGTGAATTACATATGATGATATTAAGTCAGTCGATTCTACCGCATAGTCATCACCATAGTCACTTCTGTTCCCGTCGGAACGACGGGCATTAACTAGTTATAATAGATAAAGTGTTAAAGTCACTTCCATAAGGACCAAAATGTATAAAAATGAAACTTTTAGGGGCTAGTTTGTAACTTCTTAAAACTCAATTTGATCAAAATAAGGACTTGTACGCAACAGAACCTACATAAACGGGTGTAGAAACTGATATATAAAACTTTAAGGACTAAATACTCAAAACTACACAAACACCTAGAAGTACAAAGCCAAAGATCGAATCCGACCGTACGCTCCGTCGTCGGAAAAAAAAAAGATGGTGGCGTTGTCGCTCTACCGAGGAAACATGCACAGAGTTCCAGACGCGCCTCGTCGGTGGTTGATGCCAGATCAGAACATTCCATTCAAGACTTTCAAAGCTTTACAAAATCGCCGATTGAAAGCGCTGTCACGGCTCAAATCGGAGATTGCAACTACTTCGTCAAACCCTAACTCTAATTTGAGTGAAAGTTGTGAAATTGAAGCGGAGGAAGGGAAATTGAAGGAAGGGGGTGAGGCGATGGGTGTGAAAGAGGAGTTTGAAGTTGATGAAGGGTGTAAAGATGTGGAGAATGTGGAACAGGGTGATGTAGAGGTAGTCACATTTGGACTTTTTTCGTAAAGGTTTTAGATTTGGAATTTGGAGCCGTGTATCCGTTTTGAGTTTTGTTGTGTGTGTTGTTTGTGGAGAATTTATAATTTGATTGATCTGTAATTGTAATGTGATTCATGCCATTAGGGGATACGGAAATTCGGTGGTTGAGAGTTAGGATTAGGAAGAAGACGGATTACGTTCTTTTGAATCAAGTTGCGATTTTTTATGTTTTTTTGTGTGTTTCAGAATAATGAGAAGGTGCCGGAATCGAGTGACAACGAACAAAGGAGGAAGGAAGCGGAGGAGAAACTGCAGGCTTTGAAAATGAAGAAGCATGGCTTGGTGCAGTTGCTGAAGCAGGTAAGAGTATCATTTTTGTTTCGCGTGAATATATTGCACAGGAGTTGTAATGACCAGTTCCTATTTTTGATGAGTATTTTTTGTGGTTATGATTGGAGGGCGTCTTATAGTGAGGAAGATGGATTTTAATGGTTGTGTATGATGTATCAGATTTTGAATGCGGAAGAGGAGATGAAGAGACGTAGTCTTATGCAAGCATCAGCGAACCGTCCGATGCCTGTGCTTCATGTTGATGTGCAGAATGACTCTGATCCGATGTCTAGGCATGCAACTCCCAGGACTGGATCAGAGACAAACCATGGAGTTGAGATGGAAGGCGTGGAAACTTATGACGCGTCAAACCATATGTCTCATGCTCGCCCTTTGTCTCGAATGAGCAGCATGTCACCGTCTTCAGAGTCGCCAAATAGGAGATTTGGATATTTTCAACATAATACGGTAATGTTATTTACTTTAGATGTTTGCCGTTACCAGTTACATAATGAACTCTTGCACAACCGAAGCTATGTTTTAGTATTAGATTTTGATGCTTAATGTGCTTTTTGGTATTGAAGTTCACTCTCAACTTATAACTGCAAAGTCATGTTCACCTCTTTTATTTGGTCATCAATTCAGGTCACCTATCCTTAGTGTTCTCTTCTGAACTAGCTTTGTAAGTTATGTAGATTAGGCTTCAACAAGTTCAAATATGAACAATAGTTTATGTGCCAAAGAATGGTATTTAGTGGTCTTTGACGTCTGAAATAATGTAAAGAAACTATGTTCATGATGCACAAATTCATTGCTTGAATTTTTTTGTATCCCTGGGGTATATTAGATCCTTGCAGTGAGGCATTAGGTTTAATGGTTTGGGTTATTGAAATAGTTTGTCATTCGTATGAATCATTAAGTTGTAAAATATGTTGTGTGTAGGTTCCGCATCCTTCCCGATCAGTCTTTGGAGCTGCGAGTCCGTCACCATCACGCTTTGCTCCTACACCACCCCAAGTGCACCCTGCAAGCTTCCCCCCTATGTCAGTTTGCACAACCAACTATGTCGGCTCCTTGCCCTCGCCAGCTGCATCAGGGGGCACACCAGGTTTCAGAGACGCCCGTCATCCAAGTCCTTGGAGCTAAATTGAGAAATTCTCCTCCATACTTTATAACCTGATAACTATCTCTTTGTAAATCCGGCCAACAACAGATTTGCACATACCATCCAGCACGGTAACATTAGCAGCAGCTGTAGTTATTTAAGAATTAGTTTGCATTCATTGTTATTGTAGCAAGACATTCCCCGAACAAAATTCATTGAATGTTTGTACGATAAGGCTTTCTTAGATAAAATGTCCATACGATGCAAACTAGCATTAACAGAACGAAATAGCTGAAAGTGAGTAGCTAAGAATTCCTCTGATTTAAGTAATAAGTAACCAAGTAAAAGGTTCGCACACTTTGGTAGCCTTGCTCATAATGCGAATACAAATTGAAACTACTTTCCTATAGTTTAAGGATCTGAGTGTGACAAGCTTGAAGCTGTTAAAAGGTTGAAGGAACGACACTGGCCGGCATGTAAGGTGATAATCAGCCATCAACCTGAAAAGACAGTAAACTGGATGAGCATCTGGAGTACGGGGGACTCTGAAACTTAAAGGGCGGTGCAAAGGATGACAGAAGAACATACCTGCAACAAACACTTGGGAATATGGATGAAGCCTTGCAGAAGATATCAACTTTGCCTACAATGTTTGGGGAAGAATATAAAGCAGTTGCTTTATCGTGTCAATGCTCCTAACAATCCCTGTCAGATTGGCACACCAGTTAATTTACATAAAACCGTAACAATCTTTGAAGTTAGGAATTAAGATTGAACTAATATTACGTGCAACGTTTAACCTACCAAGACCAACACAGACAGGTAGAGATTCAGAATCCTCATATGAAATGGCCAGGCCCACTATTGACACGTTCAAACTATAGAAAACCTCCGAAGCTGGAATCTAGAAAAAGGTTTGAGGGATGAAAGAATGTAAATTATGTGGAGAACTCAGTAAACTGTTACGCACAGGGAAGCTGCCAAATAAAAAATCAGTATGAAGTTTCAAAGCTGACAATAGAGATGTTTGATTTTCAAGGCTGAAAGTGAAACTTGATACGGAGGATGAGAGGTCAGGGCTTGCGCAAGTTCCTTTGTTGTGGTAATATTCATGCTACTTGGAAAGATTTGTCTGAAATACGCCAATATCTTAAGATCACGCAATACAGCTGCATCTTTTTGAACTAGAACACTGCAAGGAAAGGGAGTCTAGCATTACGTTTAGAGAATTTAATTACGCCGTACTGCAAGACTTTAATCCGAGAAAAAAAATAAGACCAACACTCATGCGACTACATAACACACAAACAGATGGTTAGATTAGGCAATTGAACAAGTTTTAAAGTGAAGAACTCACGATCTATTCAACGAGTCCTTGCGAGCCGATTCTATCTCAATTAGTTCCACTGATCCATCAGATTCATTTTCACTTTCATTGACTGATTTCATCTTGATTGCACCCGTCAGAGCCATGGCATCATAGTCATTCAACCAAAACCTCCCATCTGGAAGATTCTTATTCCCCGCAGAAATGTTTATCTTAACCACATGTGTAGGAACCATATACTGGATCATGTTGACAAGTATGTCATAACCAATACCTGAAACGCAAGCATGTCATCAGAAATCTGAGGTGTGCAAGAATGAAACAGAGAACTTTGTAAAGAACATGCCTTTCACCCAGCCAGGTGTGTTGACAACAAGAGGCAGTCCATTCTTCAAGGCTTTAGTAGGCGGACAATACTCGCTCTTGTAATGATCATACAGTGCAAATATACACGCCAAGTACGCTTTTGGGTCCCTTTTTGAGGAAGTATCACCAAAGAAAAAACATCTGTAATTCGGAAAATTAGTGAGTGTGAAACTGAGAAGCTCCAAACACCTGACATCTAAGATTTCTTAGTTGCATAAATGGAACTGAATGACATGCATATAATTTTTTTTCTTCACATTGATGAGTAACTGTGGGAAGGATAACCACAAATCACGGTAGCCTCACGTAAATCCACGAACAGTTCAACGTATACAGAAAGGGATCACGAAACCAGGGTCTAGCAATCGTACCTTTCAGGTGTTTTCATGCAAGGGATCGCCATATCTGATACACAAAACACAAACTTCTCAACAAATTGAAAAGGAAGAACAAAAGTCGAAATATGAAATATTTACAAGTCCAAAAAGGAAAACCAGACGGCAACCTATCTACCACCGTAAGTGATAGACATCCAGGAGGTGTGAATTCCGATTGACCCACATCTGTGTCCAAGTACGCAACCTTCCTATACCTACAAAACAACCAAAAACCTCAACCAGTAGAATCTCAGGAACAAAACCTTAAGTGGAATGAAAAATCACAAAACCAACTCCACACCAACAAGAAACATGATCGCAAATTCCTAGTTCCAAACGACATTAAACAACTACAAATTCAACATTAAAATTCATTCTTAGACCAAACAACAAAATCAGTTTCAACAACTACACTCAAAATAACTTAACAAAATCAACACACCTTTCCAGCAACAGATTCAATAAATGTCTTGAAAAAGTAGTCTTCCCGCAATTCTTCGCACCACAAACCACTACTACAGGTGTACCAACAGAATCATACGCTATCTTATTAGCTTCCTCCTCCCATTCAGTTGGAATAAATATCGCCGGCGCTTGAGCTTCTGCCTCACGCAGACCCCCCATTCTTCAAATTCTCCTCGATTCACTTCAACCCCAATTCCAATTCCAAACCTAACTATAAAATCATGCAAAAGTCGTAGGCTTTCGCTCGCCGCTGGCTACAACAACAACAATCGCATGACAAAACGTACAAACACAGAAGAAAAAGCGTCTACACTTGACACATTCATAACTACAAGGACCTTATTATAAATAAAACAAAGCAATAAATTGTACCAAACGTAAATATGAGGATGCGATTATAAATAAATTAACTTCTGGTCAATATATCGTAATAGTTAGAAATTAGGATTCTGATTTGCGTTAAAGAAACGATTAGGGAGAAATCATCAATACCATCTCCGCACGCATCTCCGATCGACAGATCTCTTCACGTATCGAAAATTGTGCAGATCATGTAGCGCTGCGGAGGTGCATCGAAAATGGTGTCAACGGCGCAGAAGAAGAAGAAGAAGAAGAAAGCGCTGCAGTCGTTTCTCGCCAGCAAGCTCAGCAACTTAACGATTCCAAAGTACGATATAGTATATTTAAATTCAATCAAATATATTTTAGTGGGAGCAGTGTTTGTAGTGGCAGTTGTTGTTCTGGGATTATTACGGACGAAGAGGAAGAGGACATTGTTGAGTGCTTGGATGATTGGGAGGCTGATGGCTGATGCGTTGAGGGTTGGTGATAACAGAACGGATCCGAGCCTTGAACTCGAATTCGAACCTCCTGTGTGTCAGCAGGAACAGAGTAGTGAGTTTCCAAGTGAAGGGAATTCAATAGGTAATGGGACGATGCCCTGGCTGCAGGAACCCGTATGAGAAAGTTGAACCTACAGAGGCTAAACTAATTCCGAATGGAGAGACAGCATCCATCAGCTTGGATCGTTCTTTCAGCATGGTCACAGGGCCTAGAAAATAATATCATGAACTGTATGTTGCAGTGTTTCTATCATCTTATGACGACTTAGATGATATTGCAACATCCAGTTCTGGTTTTTGAGCTTTAGCTTTTTTGTGTGCATGTGTGTACACAATCAAGTGCGGTATCCTTCTTTTAAATTCCGAGCTTGAAGTTATATTATGTTTAGCACGACTCATTGTGCTTTGTGAATACATAAAATGGAACACAAATCTGAGTACATAATTGAAATTACTGTTATGGGCAACAGGTTTTTTTAGTAGTTATGGCTCATCTCCATTTTGCAGTTTTACATTTTTGATATCTATATTATGTACTATATGGCACTGATCCTCATATGATCTACGATGGAAAATTGTAAGAAAACACATCTTTCTTTTACAGCACTGGCCTCTTAAATGAGTAAGTTGATTGTGTATAGTGTTTCTGACCAACTGGCCACAGAGCTGATGTGCTCGAGGATTCCAGGCAGAGACTCTTACAAAGGTTTGTTGTCTCTTGTTTCCTATTTGTCCAGAAACATACCTCATATTTTCCTACATCTTTATGCATAATGCACTAATATGATTGATGTCTTAGATGGAGTAATATTGTTATACATGTTTGCTTGCAAAAGACTGCTTCAATATTGATCAAGTTATGTGATGACTGATGACTGTCGCCCAAATATACTGCTTGCTTCATTTGTTTCTAAGCTTTTGGTATGTCAAAACCAATTTATCAATGGAGGTTCATTTAGAACTCGCACCTTTACAATCTTTACCAAGTATCTACCTGCTTTGTAATAGTGTACAACCTCTGATTTTTAATTCTCTTTGTGGTACTAGCATCACACTTGGTTTTTAAGGTTGATGGAAATGAAATTTATACAACTATGATTCAGTTTTGCAGGCCTGTCCATCAACCAAAGGTTTCATTTAGCTTCCGCAATGAAGCGCAAAAGAACATTTATTTTTACAGGGATTGTATTCTTTAGACTTTGTACAAACACATACCAAGCTCTAATTTGTGTAATTGGAGAGCGTGGTGGATGTTTTCTAGTTGAAATTCTGAGTATTGAATCCACAAAGACCAAAGAAACTAGGAGACATGTAGAGATAAGCTCATTTTATGTACATGTAGCTAAACAAAATGTCGGCTTTTCACTAGCCTTCCTTTTCTACTATAATTCTACTTTTCCTCTTCATCAGTTTGAGTTGATGTGTTAGATGCAACAAAATGGATGACAGGACGGACGCTTGGCTGCTTGAAGTACTATTTCTCACCATTAAGCAATCTAGGTCGCTTAGATGGCCAGTGTGGCGATGAAGGCGGTGATGACAAGTGTTGCAATGAGCACGACAGATCGGATGAGGTAAACAATGTAGGTAAAGTTGGAGTCAAAGGTACAGCATTTGGCAGAACATTGACTGGTGCGGCCGCTTCTGCTGCTGTCGAGGGTAATGATAGTAGCGTCAACTCGGGCTTCTCGGATTCAGGTGGTACCTGCTCTGATTGCGTCTCGCTGACTTTAGTATTCTCCTCTCCTTTGATTAAGAAATCCCTTAACCTTTCGACATCTGATAGCTTCACCGGCTTCATCAAGAAATCCTCTGCGCCTTCCTCCAAACATCTGATTACACAACCAAAGCATATAACCATGAGCATAAGACACTGCCAGCCTTTTAAATTCCGAAACACAAGGTAAGAAATGAAAGTACCTATCGATGCGGGTCATAATATTTTCAGAAGACATGATCACAACTGGAATCTCCTTACAAGCAGATGAACCCTAAAACACACAAAAAAAAAAAACATCCCGAATTTAGTCATCAAAAAAAATAAAAACTTCAAGCTACCAATTTCCAAATTCAAGAACTCAAAATAGTGTACAAAATTCAAACCTTGATCTTCTTCAACAGCTCAAATCCAGTCATTCCGGGCATGGAATAATCAGTAATAATCAAATTCACTTTCAGTTCTTGAAACTCCAATTCCATCTTCTTCTCCTCTCCATCCAGACCCAAAAACTCCAAAGCCCTAATCCCACTTTCAACGGCAGTAACTGCAAAAACCAATCAATACCCATCAAAACCCAACCTCAAATTGTTTAAACCCAGATCTTAAAATCAATAAAAAAACCCAAAGATCATACCTTTACAACATGAAATCTTCAGCAACCTCTCAATCATCTTCCTATCAACAAGGCTATCATCAACAGCCAACACATGCAATTTCTCATTTGCATCTGAACCCATTTTCTTTTTTATTTCTTCAAAGATGGAGACTTCGGATGTATGAAGAAATGTGGAAATGAGAAGATGGGAAGGAGTGGGAGGAGAGGTAATAAATAAAGAGAAAGGGTGGTGGATTCTGAAAGAGATTTGGGTGGAAAAGTAGAGAGGATTGTGATAGAGATTTGATTTGGTGAGATCTTACAAATCAACCAACTTGTGTCTTGTCACTGTTCTATTTTGATCCCCATTAAAGAAGATTCTTTTGAGTTCTGTCAGATTTCTTTATTCACAAATCACAAAAGGTTCGACATTAGTATTTTAAAATAGAATAATTTCAATACAAAAATTGTATTTATATCTTTAAATCTTAGTTTGTATCTAAATGAGCAATGATAAGAATTAGGAGGGTTTTTGGTTTAATCTATATATATGAAATATAATATTTGGGGTAGAAGTGAAACCCTGCGATCCCGCCAAAAAAAAAAAAAAAAACTGGATGAACCACACATTTAGCGATGAAATGTAACTAGATTCCCTAATTTAGCAACAAAATCTAACTAAATTCCTATCAACTAACTAAATAATAAAATAATTAAAAATTAAATTTTTTTTTATTTTAAATTTAACAGTGAAACAATTCTCATCGGGACGACGGGATCACCACTAATTTTGATAGAAAAACACTTAAGAAAATGTCGTTGTACTTGCGTTGAATTGTTCGTGAGTATGTTCGTGATCCGAACTTTTTAATTTGGAGTTGACACATGTTTATATATGATTTGTAAATGTAGGACTTTTTTCTATTTGTTGCATACTTCTTTATTGTTGACTTTTATAGTTAATTTGTTGACATATACAACCAAATCAAGAAAATACGAGGCTTTCAAAACAAAAAGTATCAGAATCTTGAATTTTTGATGATGGAAATTTGAAAGCATTAATGTCTTGATCCACGTCAACTACATTAAGAATAAATCCAAATCCAAATCCAAATCCAAATCCAAATCCAAATCCGTATCTTTATAGTATCAACAACATTAAATGAAATGAATAAATATTTGTATTGATAGTACAAAATTGTACTAGTTGTAGAGAGAAAATAAAATACCAAATCTTAAGAGAAAAGATTCTCTTGATCTCCATTGATGTTGTTAAAGACCCTACAAAACCAAAGACATGTTCCATGTTCCATGTCACTCTACAATCATACCACATTACATTAAACACACCATTGGCATCATTAACCTCCCCACAACAAAATCACACTGCGTTTATATTATCCATGAGAAAATTCTGGTGAAATTGTGAAAGGCGAAGACATGATGATGTTAACAGAAATGTTTGATGGGAAAATGGTGAACATAAAAAATGTGCAATAAATATAGGACAGGTGAGCAGAGGATCCTAAAAAGATTTGATGTTTGACCTACATAAAGACAGCTGCAAATAAATTTAAAAAGAAAGAGTCAAGACAGCTTGTCAGTGAGTCGGAGTCAGTCAAGCTTATACGGAGTATAAGCGTATCAAGAAATCAATCCATTCACACTTTCTGACATTAGTCAGAACAATTCAATTTCACTTAGATTCTCTTTCGTCACACAAGCAAACCCCACTGCCACGACGTCGTTTTTTTTTGTTGCTTAAATCACTCTGTTTCTGGAGTGTACTATTTGGAGTCATTAACGGGCAAATCTTGAATCCAGCAGGAAAGCCGCGCACTGGTTTCGTTCAGACCACTATGTTTTTTTTTTTTTCATTTAAGTACCATTTTCTTTTGTATCGAAAAAAAAAAAAAGTACCATTTTCTTATCTGTATTTATATTCTACTGTATTTTATTGAATTTATGGAACTAGACACGGAGTCTACATTTTTGTACAAAATTGTTATGTAAATGTGGATGCATAACAATAGCACACTTCCCTATTTACACTCTTACTAAACTCCTACTACTAGCTGATAAGTAAAATCATTGGTCGACAAACATATCCAAACATTATCCATCTGCCAGAACAATTCAAAGGTTCATTGTGCCTTTCGAACTAGTTTTCCATTCGCGGACTCACTTGTGGTGACAAGAGAAACGACCCTATTTTATGTACACATTCAGGAAAA
>JAWWMW010001881.1:0-16886 GCA_035048345.1 Echeveria elegans | reverse complement strand
GGATTAGAGGTCGCAGTATAGAGGAATGTGTGAGTAATGTGAGAAATTATATGGTGATGTTCGAGCGTAGAAATGTTTTGTGTAACCCTATCGAGATGGATTCAGGGATCCTTTTAAGAGATAAATGGACTTTCTTCTGTGATGGTGCTTGGCATAAGGATTCGGGCAGTGGAGGATTTGCTGCTGTTGCCTTTAAGGATGGTCTGGTTTATGCGTGCAGGTTGGGCTGGTTGAAGGATTGCGCCTCGCCAAAGGAGGCTGAATTGAGAGGTTTGTTAGCCGGAGTGGAGCTAGCTAATCAATTAGAAGTGAGAGACGCCGAAATTGTATCAGATAGTATCGAAGCGGTATGGACGATCCGCAGTGGGTTAGGAAGTGAGGGGCAGTTTTGGGGTGCACTGCAGGAAGGCTTCCTGACCATTTCTCAAAACTCGGGTTGGATAGTCAGCCATATATTCAGGGAACGAAACTTCTTCGCAGATGCGCTAGCCAAGGGTGCAAGGGATCACCAGTGGGTTTGGGGTAGAACGGATGCAGTTCCTTTGTTCGTGGCGGATATATGGTGTGTGGCTCTCCCGTGCATGCGTTGTCAGCTCGTCTGAAATTGCTAAGGGATGTATCCTTTGGTGTTTTGTGTCTCAGTTTGTGACTTCTGTAGATTATGGCCATGTACGGATGGCTGTGTGTTTATAGGCTTCTCGGGCCTGTCCCCATGTTTGTGGATGCTTTTGTTGTCTTGCATGAGGCTTTCGGTCACACGCTTCCTTGTATCGAAAAAAAAAAACTAATTATTTGCCTCTGTGAGAAATAACAAGTAGGTTTTTTCATTAGAGAATTGAAACGATGATCTGGACCGTTGATCTGGGGGAGAGAGGAAACGGTCTAGCCACATCGGATGGTGGAGATTCAAGAAATGCTAGTTTATGAGTGAAATGAATTTTGATCTTTGCCTAACAAAAATTTATATTTACTCCAATCAAAAATGTAGTTTTTATACAGAAGCTACAACACTTTCTAAATAGTCGAAAGTATGTAGCGTTGGCATTAGAAAGTGTGATGAGTTGTGTCTTTACTTTATCAACAACTTATTCACATTCCGGTGAGTGAGACTTATGATGTTTTTCAGGTCATCAAATGATTCCATACAATAAACCAAAACAAAGCTAAATCGCTTTGTCGAGTCGGTTTAGCTTTCCAACAACAGAAACGCAACACAATGGGCTGAACGAGTACACTCTCAGCCCAGTTACGGGCCCAAAGAAGACTGGGGGGTCCTGATCTGTTAATTTGAGAAGTTCAAGTGTGTGATTCAAATTAAAGAGTATATGTATCATCCATTCATACGCCGGAGCTTGAGATTTGCGTGACGGGTTTTGAAACTCGACGAATCGGAGATTGATCGGTCGGTCGGTCGATCGCCGGAGAGAGATTGCAGATATGAAGACGACAAAGGGAGGGAAGGTGATGAATCCGACCGATGCTTTTCGGAAGGAGCAGCGTAAGAAAGAGTTGAAACGGGTAATTGATTAGTTTTAAGTTTTGTCAGATTTTTAGGGTTTTGAGATTGGTTGATTTTTTTGAATTCGTTTCTGCTTTGAACTGAAATTGAAGTGATATTTCTGTAATTTAACGGATTCTGTAAGCATGCGGTTTTCATCTTGAGGAACTTATTGCATACATTATTGACACTGGGAGGAATAGTTTGCTTGTTGATATTGGTTAATAATGTTAGCACTTCTTAACGAGCAATTTTTTGAGCTATAATATGATCGTATCGTATCATGTTCTGAAGATATTTAGTTGGTGGTGAATTGGCTTTGACTGTGTGAAGTTGGATGTAGGAAAATGTTGTTCCTTGGGAATTAAATAGAAAGAGTTTCAGGTTTCCGTTTGGAATGAAATTAACATGTCGTGAGCTGCTCATTATTTTCTTTTTCTTGAATTTGTTGGAGACTTTGAAATAAGTGTCAGATTTTCATTTAAGACTTGCTCAGGTGTTTAATTTAGAGTCATAGGTGTATGAGAGGTGAGAGAAGTTTGTGGCCTGTTTTTATGTAAATTCTGAATTAGTAATGTTACGTGTATTATTGTGTAAACTATTTTGATTTTGAATATTTCTTTGAACAGAACAAAAAGGAGAGAAAGAAGGTTAGAGAGGTTGGAATCTTGAAAAAGGATCCGGAGTCACTACGTGAACAAATCGAGAAGTTGGAAAAGATGAGTAAGTCAACGCCATTTTCTCCTCGTTCTGTTGTTTGATGTCTGATAAGTTTACTCATTTTACTTGAAATATATTTTTGCTCTCTAATGGAATGGCTGCAAATTGGCACACTGTCTCTAACATTTTTTTCTAGAAAGATACAGAGGTTATGGGGTCCAGAGCTAAACTGGCTTTCGAGCTGAGTTTTGATAATCCTGCCTTTGGAGGAAATATTACATGAGTTCTTTGCCAGTGTTCCTTTTAAGGTAGCATTGGTCTAACATTATATGACACTTTTACTCTCACCGTGGACTGTACTATCAGGGACTTTTTGCTGGTTGCTTCTCCTGGCAATGCGACAACCGATCTCTATGTTTATATTTTACCATCCCTTCTTTTGAAACAAATGTTGAGCGGTTTGGGTCTCTGCAATCCAGCAGGAAAATTTTGAACCTGGGTCTCTGGGTTACAGCCGTGAGGCTGCTTGTTGTGTGATTTGATGGTTATATTGCATTGGATTCTGTTAATTTCTTTCATGATCGTGCAGAAGCTGATGGTGCTCTCGATAAAGCAAGGAAACACAAAAAGAGGCAGCTGGAGGACACACTGAACCTTGTCATAAAAAAGAGAAAGGTAATTCCATTATGTGGTCGTGATCCTCTTTATTTTCTTAATATTGCTCGGTGTACATCTTTATATGCAACTAGCGTTTATTAATCAGGCAGTTTATCCATTTGGATGTTGCTTGTTTTTGTATCAGGTTGTTTGTTGTGTGTTAATGATCTTTTTTATGGTTGCTTGTTAGGAACTTAAACTTGTTAATTCACATTGGGTTTAGGAATAATTGAATGTTAATGTTCAAGTAGAATATCTCATTGATGATTAAAGCCATGAAATGATACTCCCAGCAAGTATCAATTTAAAACTTGAATGAACTCAGGACAAGCTTATTGTTTTGTATCAGGTTGCTTGTTGTGTGATGGTCGTTCATACGGTTGCTTGTTAGAAAATTAAACTTGTTGATTCACACTGGGTTAAGCAATAATTGAATATGTTCAAGTAGAGTATGAGTATCTCATTGATGCTTATAGCTACGAACTGAGGGCAAGCTCACTGTTTGTCTTCTCTAAATGGAAAACATAGTATATCTCGCTAATCATACGCATGGTGAATTGGTGATTTTCTTTCGATGTTCTCGTAGGAGTATGAGGAGAAACTGAAGGAGAAGGGTGAGACACCAGTGATGTTTAGGTGAGTAGAATTATTTGGCTTACTTCATATACATGCTATGAATGCCTTGTCGCTGCCTCGCTGGTATTCCTTCTTTGAAAGTACTTGACAACTGTTGGGATACTGCAGTCATTTGGGGCTACCTAAAAGGCTCACAACTGCCGAGGAAGAAGAAAGAATGAATCATCCAAAACCTGAGGTTAATTATAACTCGGCTTGTGCAGGATACATATGAGCATTATAAACCACTTCACAACTAATATTTTTGTTTTCTTTGTTTCTAGGATTCTGTTTATTATCATCCTACTTTAAATCCCACTGGCGCACCTCCTCCTGGAAAACCTCCAATGTACAAATCATCTATAGGTTGTTTTCTGGTGTTTTAATTTATTTAATATTTACGTTTCACAATTGGCATTCCTTTTTTGATGTGTTCCTCTTTCTATAATTGCAGCTCCTGTCTCAGCTGGTGAAGCATCAACATCAAATGCAGAGACAGACGATCTTGCTTTGTCAATACCACCCCCTCCACCACCGCCACCTCTTCCAAATTCCAGTGATTTGGAGTCTGCAGATGGGCCCGAAATACCTATCTCGTTGCCTTTACCCCCTCTGCCTCCAATGCCGCCCAGGCCGCTTATTCCAAGCATGGGAAGCACACTACCCCCACTGCCGCCCGCACCGGGATCACTACTCAAAGAACAAGGAATCATTGGTCATCCCCCACCACCTGTTCAACCTCCTCCACCAGGAATTGGTTTGAATGAAATTGAAAAGACTCAAACTGTAAAGGCAGATATTCCAGTTGCTGGGTTCAGTCAGGTTAACTCTGACCCTCCACGAACCCTCCTTTCTCGAAATATCTCAATTAAACTGAAGTTTCTTTACTACAAAATTAAATGAGCATACTTGAGCATATCTCATAATATGACGTTTCTTTTAGTATGTAGGGAACTAATATAATCTTGGTAACAGGGTGTCCCAGCGGGTCCTCTACCTCCAGGGTTGCCAACAAAAAGTAATCAATCTGAAGGTGCTTCATCAGAATTAAATCCAAATGAATTTTCGGGGACACGTGAACGTGATGCACCGAGAATGATTCCACCACCTCCACCACCAAGAGCACATTTAATTCCCGGACCACCTATGATCCCAAATGTGCATCCTGACACGCTACCTCCTGGAATGGGTCTTTTTATGCCGCCGCCTCCTCCACCAGTGGTACTTCCGGGTCATATGATGCCTCCTGGAATGGGTGTGCCATTCATGCCAAGACCGCCATATGGTCCGCCTCCTGGCCCTCCAATGATGAGACCGCCACTTCCACCAGGGCCTCCTCCTTTCCAAGAAGATGATCATGACATAATGAGAGTACCTGTACCTCAAAAACCCTCATATATCAAGTCAGCAGCATCTACTGTGGTTAAAAGGCCACTCGCACAGCACACGCCAGAGCTTACATCCATGGTTAGTCAACGGCAACTCATAAATATCTATTTTCCCATACTAATTCTGGTAATAACTATGAAAAGAGATGGTTATGTTGCCATTCCATATCTGCATGTTGACATGAAGTTTTCTTTTTCCATGTAAACAAGATTCCAGCATCTGTACGTGTGAGGCGCGAAACAGCTACTCCAAAACCAAAACCCAAGATCCCTGCTGCAGCACCAGCCAAATCTACTGCTGTGCGCTCAGCTGCCCCCTCAACAACAAAACCAACACCTGGACCATCCACAGCACCAAAGGCGCAGAGCGTTGACGATTCATATACTGCATTTTTAGAGGACATGAAGGCGCTGGGAGCCCTTGATAGTTGATAAGTATTTACAGCCAAACAGATGTAGACTGTTCCGTTACTTTCCAACACTATAACTTTGGGAAGTTAGAAGAACCTTTTCAACTTCAGAAGGCTGAAATTCAAACGAAGCTATGTTCTTTCCAGCCTTCATTCTCTTTGTCAGGCTCCAACTGAAACCTTTTCGCACTTTCCAACCTAATTTCTCATGTAGGAAGTAAATCAACAATTTAAAAATATTTTGGAAATAATATAGCTTTTCTAAGTTTACAATTTCCATCTTTTGGTTCATTTTTTTTCAAAGAGAATACACGGTGACTTGTGTTTCAAGGAAGTTGTCGGACTGGGCTTTAGGCGACGTAGTGATCGATCTGTACATGGATCGATGCCCACTGACTTGCAAGAACTTCCTGAAACTATGCAAGATCAAATACTACAATGGCTGCCTATTCCACACGGTTCATAAATTTTTTGTAATTGTACTTTTGAGTTATAAGAAATTCATTCTCATTTACGAGTTTCTTCGCGGATATCAGGCTCGATTCATCTCGATTTGAAACATACGAAGAAAGGAGTTGGTGCGATGGCAAGCTCAGGGGAAAATCTTAATGCGTCTGAGTTTTGTTTCACATTGCCTTGATTTGAAAACACACAATTTTCGGTGAGGTTGCCGAAGGTAAGTACTCGAAAGAATGTCGATGAAAATGGACGACCTTATAAGAGTATAACGATTGAAAACACATATATACCCGTCTGAGCTTGCTCAGTTGATTCCAGACGCCTCTCCTGATAGAAAGCCTAAGGATGAGGTTTATGATGATTGTCCGCTTGAGGAAGTATTACGAGAGAAACAAGCAAATTATAGCGCTGTTGTGCTAGAAAGTATTGGAGACATTTCGGAAGCCGAGATTAAGCCACCCGAAACTGTAATTTTCGTGAAGACGAAGACCTGCACACAATATTTACTGTGTCTGTCGCTTGCAAACTCTTCTGTAGTTCGCCGTTTGAAATTTAGTTATGGCGATGCTACGTCCAATAGTTTACTTGCTGCTCAAGTAATTGATTTGAAAGAGTCACATAAGGTCATATCACCAGCCCAAACAGGTCCGAAGCAGCCACCGCCCTTACCGGATAATTACAGAGAATGGATTGAGGCAATGGGAGGTGTAAACCCAGTGCTAGTTGTACAAAAGGCTTTGTTCCAGACAGACGTGAGTCCACAAACAAACAGTTTATCAATTGCTAAACTCAGGAACAATTTTTTAACAGATGAGGAGAAGGCTTTTTTAGACACTAGAGAGGAAGAGCATTACTGTCAAGCTATCAGGACATGTTTATTGGATACGAAGGGAAAGCGATGGACTACGCCTTTGGGAATGTGGGTTGTGCAGAAGATGAGAATCAGAGAGATAGCATGAAAATGTACGTTTTGTCCAGCCCTTGGATCAATATGGTTAAGGATAATAGTTTGGATCAGCTGGACGACGACGATGATCACTATATATTTCTCAAGTTTCTGTTATTAGAATTTCAGTTGGGTATTAGGTTTAAAGTTAAATCATTTCTCTTTCTCGAGTTTTTTTTTTACAACTTCTGAATTCAGAGAGTTCACGAAACGCGCATTGCCAATACATTTAACCTTCAGAAAACTCATTTCTCTTTCTGAGGGAGGTCAAACCTTAACTGAAACAACAGTTCACCCAAATCCAACCTGACAAGTCGAAAATGCACTCTTTGTAACCCAAACCATCCCATGTCATGTGTGCCAAAGATCACACTATTTCCGTTTCATCACGTCGTCTCCAAAAAGTCCTTTTTGAAATAAAACATATCACGCGTTTTTAGTTTAAGGGAAGTGGAAGATCACGCTGTTCCTTAGCCTGTAGTCTCATTCTCACGCTTAGCATCAGAAGAGCTAGAAAAAATTTCCTGAGAAGTTTTCATTTCTTTGTCTCCTTTCTACACTTTGTACTTACTTGGTTTCCGGTATTTTTTTTTTGTTTGGAGAAGATGAGCGTCAAAAAGGGTGTTTGGTCACCATAAGCAGGTTTTTCATCTAGAAAAACATGGGACTGGTAACTGGACTGCAGTTCCGAAAAAGCAGGTTTTTCATCTAGAACTTCACATTTTACCTCTTTGGAAAATCTTTTAATCGAAGTCTTTGTGTTTTTTTTTATGTAAGGAAAAAAAGAGAGTTATATTTTGATATGGAATTCGTTGTCTGGAATGCGTGAGCCTTGAATGCAGGACTTTGGAGATGTGGAAAGAGTTGCAGACTAAGATGGAATATTTACCTGAGGCCAGATCTCAAGCATGATAACTTCACTCCACAGGAGGAAGAACTTATTATCAAACTTCACGGCGCGATAGGCACAAGGTATCCGCCATGCGCGAGCCCCAGACAAAAAAATACCTGAAATAACTTATTTTTGTTAGACTTTTAAATGAAAGTGTCTGAAAAAATTAGGATACATTTTCACCGGTTTTATTTTTTGGTTTTTTGCTACAGATGGTCGATAATGTCTAACAGCTTCCAGGGAGGACGAACAACGATGTAAAAAATTACTGGAACTGTAAACTGAGAAAAAAAAAACTAAAGGACATGGGCATTGATCCAGTTACTCACAAGCCATACTCGCAAATCCTTGAAGACTACGAGAATTTCGGAGGTCTAAGAATGTTTGACCATGGACGCATCTGATCACTCAATAAGGACTTAAAGAACACGTTCACTCAAATCGAAGGAAATTCTGATGAACAGATTGTGCATTTTAGTGGTATAAGCAAAAGTACCAAAATGATGAGATGGTGTAATCGAGTTTTAAATGCACCTCAGCGTCAGAATCCATATGAGTCTACGCATCTTCTTCATCAGCTTCAAGCTATAAAAAAATTCACAGAGACACTTATTAACGGAAAATGCCATGAAACACCTCGTTGTGGCTACTCAATGATGTTTTCACCAGCAACATCATCTTCCTCTTCATCCATGCCTCCCGGGCCTGAACTAGAAAGAATATTTGATCGACGATCTTTTTGGCGCCAAATGACACGACTCAACATGACTTAACCGATTATTTCACTAGTAATGAGATTGATGACACTCAGATCATGGAGGCACACAATCCGGTCAGGAATGTTGCGGGTCGTGTAGGTGGAAATTATGAGTCCTGCGACGCGAAATTTCCCTCTGATGTGTCTTTTTTGGATGAAATGCTGGCTAGGGAAAATGAAATGATGCTCTTGGATTTCCCTAGTTTGCTAGATGACTCTGCATTTTGAATCCTGATCATGAAATTCAATCAAAAATTTATAGTGAAACTCTTCAGAATGCTGCGTTGAAATTATATATTGAATAAAGTGTGCAAGTGCTCCCGCAAGAAAGACTTTCAGGACCAAAATGTATAAAAATTCAAATTCGGTGGGCCTATTCGTATATTTTCCTAACTTGATTTGCTAAAAATAAGGACCTGTACGTAACAAACCCAACAATAAAAGCCAACACACTAATCTCCAAGGACTAGATCACAATTACTCAAAACTACCAAAACAAATTACTCCAACGACCGAATCCCACCTCCCAGCTTCATCGCCAAAATAAAAGATGGTGTCGTTATCGCTTTACAGAGGAAACATGCACAGAGTCCCAGACGCGCCTCGTCGGTGGTTAATGCCGGATCAAAACATACCATTCAAGAGTTTCAAAGCTTTACACAATCGCCGATTGAAAGCGCTCTCGCGGCTCAAATCGGATACCGCAACTACTTCCTCAAACCCTAACCCTAATTTGAGTGAAAGTTGTGAAATTGAAGCGGAGGGGGTGGAATTAGAGGGAGGAGAAGGGGCGGTGGTTGTTGTGAAAGAGGAAGGTGAAGTAGATGAAGAGTGTAAAGATGTGGAGAATGTGGAACATCTGGATGATGTAGAGGTGGTAAGATATTAGGGCTTTTTGCGTAAGGTTGTAAATTTGTAGTGGAATTTCGTTGTAGGATATTTTTTGTGTTTCTTGTGAGAAATTGATAATTTGATTGATGTGTTATTGTAATGTGATTCATGGGATTAGGGCTATGGAAGTTAGGTGGTTGAGAGTTAGGATTAGGCTGATAGCGGAGTGGATACATTTTGTTTGAATTCTGTTGTTTTTATTTTTGTTTTTCAGAAGAATGAGAAGGTGACAGAATCGAGTGATAATGAAAAAAGGAGGAAGGAAGCCGAGGAGAAATTGCAAGCTTTGAATACGAAGAAGCACGGATTGGTGCAGTTGCTGAAGCAGGTACTTTGTTATTACTTTGTTTTAATGCTTTGTACAAGAGTTATGATGATAAGCTCATTCATTGATGAATTGCAACGGGGGGTGTATTCTGGTAAGGAAGATGGATTTTAATGTTACTGTATGATGAATCAGATTCTGAATGCTGAGGAGGAGATGAAGAGGCGTAGTCTTATGCAGGCGTCAGCGAACCGTCCGCTGCCTGCGCTTCATGTTGATGTGCAAAATGACTCTGATCCGATATCTAGACATGCGACTCCTAGGACTGGATCAGAGACAAACCATGGAGCTGAGATGGAAGGTGTGGAAGCTTACGATTTGTCGAACCATATGTCTCATCCTCGCCCTTTGTACAGAATGAGCAACATGTCGCCGTCTTCAGAGTCGCCGAATAGGAAATTTGGCTATTTCCAACATAATACGGTAATGTTTTGCTTTGGATGTTTGCTCTTACCAGTTCCATAATGAGCTCTAGCGTAGGCTAAGCGACCTTTTAGTTTTAGATTTTTAAAGCTAAGTTTGCATTTACGTATTGAAGTTCACTTTCAACCTAGAATCACAACTGGAAGTAATTGTTGCTAAGTCATGCCCATCTGTACTGTCTCGTGAAAAATTATGATCACCTATCTCTAGTGTTTTCTTCTGAACTAGCTTCGTCGTTTATGTAGATCAGGCTTCAACAAAATCAAATTTGAACAGTAGTTTATGCCAAAGAATGCTATTTAGTGGTCTTTAACATCTAAAATAAATGTAGAGAAACTACGATCATGATGCATATTCATTGCTTGATTTTTTTTATTCACTGCTTGATAGATCTTGTATCCCGTTAGCGAATATTCCGCCCTTCAATATCATGATTGTAAGCCTTCCCAAGCAAATTCATTGCTTGGGAAGGCTTTAGGCTTAGTAAGTAGTCTGTACTCTTGGACTGTTGAAATAGTTTGTCATTCGTGTGAATCACTAAGTTTTTGAATTTGCTGTGTTTGTGTAGGTTCCGCACCCTTCCCGATCAGTCTTTGGAGCAGCGAGTCCGTCACCATCACGCTTTGCTCCTACACCACCCGAAGTGCACCCTGCAAGTTTCCCCCCAATATCAGTATGCACAACCAACTACGTCGGCTCCTTGCCCTCGCCAGCTGCATCAGGAGGCACACCAGGCTTTAGAGACACCCGTCATCCAAGTCCTTGGAGCTAAATTGAGAAATTCCCCTCCTCCATGCTTTATAGCCTAATAACTATCTCTATCTTAGTAAATCCGGCCAACAGATTTGCACATATCCTCCAGCATGTTAACCTTAGCAACAGCTGTAGTTATTTCAGTAGTAGGTTGAATTCATTGTGAATTGATTGTAGTAAGTGCTGACATTCTTTGGGCAAAATTTATTGAATTTCTTGTGGTGGTATTTTTGCTCGCTGGCTATAAATAAGTCAGGAGTATATGTATCGCAACGTTTCTTAGATAAAATTTGTCTATGTCATACAACGTTTTCCATATGAGGCCAACGAGCTTTTACAGGAGTAACTAGCAGAACGCAGAGTTGATCAGAAATTGCTCTACCTGATCCCATAGGTAAATAAAAGGTTCACACTCTCTGATGCATTATACAGATACAAATGAAACTACTTTCCTAAATAATTTAAGACTGTCATGCCTGAGCTTTCTTCAGACAAACTTGAAGAGGTTAAAAGGTTGAAGGAACGACACTGGCAGGCATGTATGGAGATACTCGTCCATCAACCTGAAAAGAAAGTAATCTGGATGAGAATCTTAAATCTCAGAAGCGGGACTCTGAAACTTAATGGGAGGTGCAAATGATGACAGATGAGCGCACCTGCAACAAGCACTTGGGAATCTGGACGAAGCCTTGCAGAAGAATATCAACTTTGCCTACAATGCTTGGCGGCAAGGGAGTAAGAACATAAAGCAGTTGCTTCATCGTGTCAATGCTCCTAACAATCCCTGGTACACCAGTAAAGTTACGTAAAACCATAACCATTTATAAAGTTAAGAATTAAGATTGAACTTTACATATAACTTTTAACCTACCAAGACCAACACAGGGAGGTAGAGATTCAGAATCCTCATAAGAAACAGCCAAGCCAACTATTGACGCATTCAAACTGTAGAAAACCTCAGAAGCTGGAATCTAGAAAAAGGTTTGAGCAATGAAAGGATGTCAATTACGTGGTGAACTCTGCTACTTGTTAAGCACAAGGAAGTGGCAAGTTAAAAAATCAATGCAACAGTATATCAGTTTGAAGCTTCGAACCTGACAGTAGAGATGTTTGATTTTCACAGCTGAAACTGGAACTTGATACGGAGGATGAGAGGTCAGGGCTTGCACAAGTTCCTTTGTTGTAGTAATATTCATGCTACTTGGAAAGATTTGTCTGAAATAAGCCATTATCTTAAGATCCCGCAATAGACCTGCATCTTTTTGAACTAGAACACTGCCAGGAAAGGGAGTCCAGCATTAGTGCTTTACGTTTAGAGCATCTCACAAAGCCGTATTGCAAGACCTCAATCCAAGACATTGTGAAGAACAGCACCCATGCAAATACATAACAAAGAAACAGACGGAAAGGGATGGTTAGATTAGACTATTGAACAGTTTTCAATAGTCTAATCTATTCAACTCACGATCTATTCAACGAGTCCCTGCGAGCCGAGTCTATCTCAATCAGTTCCACTGAACCATCAGATCCATTTTCACTTTCATTGACCGCTTTCATCTTGACTGCACCAGTCAGAGCCATGGCATCATAATTATTCAACCAAAACTTCCCATCTGGAAGATTCTTATTACCCGCAGAAATGTTTATCTTAACTACATGTGTAGGAGTCATATGCTGGATTATGTTGACAAGTATGTCATAACCAATACCTAAAACACAAGCTTGTCATCAGAAAATATTTTCCGTCATCAAGCAGGAAACATAGAGCTTCATAAAGAACATGCCTTTCACCCAGCCAGGCGTGTTAACAACAAGAGGCAGTCCATTCTTCAAAGCCTTATTACGCTCATTAGGCTGACGATACTCACTCTTGTAGTAATCATACAGTGCAAATATGCATTTCAAGTAAGCTTTTGGGTCCCTTTTTGAAGACGTGTCACCATAGAAAAAACATCTGTGTATTGACATACTTCAGAGTGAGAAATGGAGAGGCTTCTGCAGTTAATGAATTTGTGACACCTAGGCTTCCTCAGTTACATAAACGGAACAGAATGAACACCTAAAATTGAAAGATATATAGCGTACTAATTTATATCTCTAGAACGACCAAATTTTGACTACCCTTGGCAGCCAGATCAACAAAAATCATATTGAACTCTATAACTATAACAATAAACGTGCTACATAGCATAGCCACACACAAGTCTATAAAATTATGAAACCAGGGTCTAGGATTCATACCTTTCAGGTGTTTTCATGCAAGGGATCGCCAAATCTAATACACAAAACACCAACTTTTAAACAAACTGAAACAGAAGAACAATAATCGAAAATTCAAATCTTTGCAAGCTACAAAAGAAAAACCTGATGGCAAACTGTCAACCACTGTAAGTGATAGACATCCAGGAGGCGTGAATTCCGACTGACCCACATCAGTATCCAAGTACGCAACCTTCCTATACCTGCAAAACAAGGCACGTCAACCACAAACCCCAGCCAGTAAAATATCAGGAACCGGTACTAAGTGGTATCAAAAATTCCAATTTCCAAACAACCTAAAAACAATTACAATTTCAATTCCAAATTTCATACTTAGACCAAACAAAAACACCAGTTTCAAATCACATAAAGATCCAATCTTTACACAACACAATCAACAAACCTTGGCAGCAGCAGATTCAACAGATGTCTTGAAAAAGTAGTCTTCCCACAATTCTTCGCACCACAAACTACCACTACAGGAGTACCAACAGAATCATACACTATTTTATTAGTTTCCTCCTCCCATTCAGTTGGAATAAATATCGCCGGCGCTTGAGCTTCTGTCTCACTCAAACCCCCCATTCTTCTTCTTCTCCTCAACTCACTTCAACCCAATTCCAATTCCAATCCCAAACCCAGTAATAAAACCACGCGACACCCCTTGTAGGCTTTCGGTATCCGCTGGATACAACAACAATCGCAGGGAATGGGACGGCAACACGCGACTACTGCCGCAAAACGTACAAACGCAGAAGAAGAAGAAGAAAAAAAGTCCCCAATTGCAACATTCATAGCTATAGGACTCTTTTGTAAATAAAATAAGTAACAATTGAAGCATGCATAACTACAAGGTTGTGATTAGAAATAAGTTTACTTTAGGCCAATGTATTTATCCTAATAATAAGTTAATGTACTCAACACACAAATAACAACCATATACTTTCTCTCACTAATTTTTTCATTTTCCTCACTAAAGATTCATTGCAATAAGACAATAAATGTCCCTCCCCACCCTTCTTATTTACACTACATGTCATCCATCCTTATTTAAACTACATATCATCCATCACTATTCATCCACATTTGATTGTATTTGATCGTATTTGATTAGGTAGATTTCAAAAAAAAATTAAAAAATTTATTAAATTAAAAATAGAGTGAAAAACATTGTAAAACTTAATTAAATCGACACTGAAAAATTTTCATCGGAATGACCTGGTCAGTAATATACGAAGAAACTAGGGAATATTCCATCGTCTCCATTAATGCAAAATATCTACACTCTTCGGAAATTATCCGATCTCCCGATCCCGAAGCTCCGTGAAACCCTAGAAAATATCCGATCGAAATTCGTGCGACTTTCACGGAAGGAAACTTTGCAGATTCGTAGCGCTACGGAGTTGCATCGAAAATGGTGTTAACCGCGCAGAAGAAGAAGGCGCTTCTCGCTAGCAAGCTCACGATCCCAAATTTCGAAGATGAGTTTGAATTCTCAGAAGCGAGCGTGGCCGCGTCGTCGTCGTCGGTGCAGAATGAGAACGGGAAGAAGCCGGAGGTGATACATCATCGATCGCACTCGTTTGTAGGGCCGTCGCCGAGGTATGTGTTGCCTAAAACGCCGCTAAGTGAGGAGAGTGATTGTGTGTTGAGTGGGAAAGAGGAGGAGGAGAGGGAGGTGGAGTGAGGATTGGGCCGGCGGATTTGAGATATTGAGAGTGGTTGGACAAGGTGCATTTGGGAAGGTGTTTTAGGTGAGGAAGAAGGATGATCGGGATGGAGATGAGATATATGCGATGAAAGTGGTGAGGAAGGAGACGATGATTAAGAAGAATCATGTTGATTATATGAGAGCGAGGAGGGATATATAGACTAAAGTTGAGCATCCGTTTATTGTTCAGCTTAGGTATTCTTTTCAGGTATTAGTTTGCGTAATTGCAATGTCTGTTTGTGGTGTTTTGTTTGAGTGGTGATGTTTTTTGGTATGGGATCTTGCGACTTTAGATATGGTGCCTTGGACTCTATAGATGAATTTGTGGCGCGACGTTGGTTGGTTAATGTTAATGTAGAAGTTCATGTAGTTTGCTGCTTGGTTTCTTTGTGCACACGTGAGAGGTGATGTTTAGAGTCAAAAGAGCTCGATGGATTACTGTTACTGTTATGGATTGCTATCGTTTAGGAAGACTAGGAGTGTGTGGTAAATATTTATCAGGATGATAAGTGAATTGTAAGAACGACTGGCGAGGGTCTTGAAGTGCTAAGTCATACGATATGTAAGTTTTCTGACTCCTTTTCCATGCAAATGATACTTGCAGACCATGTCAAAGCACAATTTAATTCTGGATTTCATAAATGGAGGACATCTTTTCTATCATCTGTACCTTCAAGGAATTTTTAGCCTTTAGGTATATATCTATAGACAATCTCAGTTTATTTTGACTGTGTAAACTGTAAACAGTATTCTTCAATATTTTAATCTTCTCGTACTACGTTTTTGGGCAGTGAGGACCCGGAGAGGTTATACGTTGCTGAGATTGTGTATGCTGTATCACATCTTCATGAGAGGGGGATTGTTCACAGAGATCTGAAGCCTGAAAAGATATTCATGACACCAGACGGGCATGTAATGTGTTGATACCCTTATTTAATTATGTGCATCAGCAATTTTTCAGTTTCGTTTGTTTTCAACTAATTTTCTAGTACTAATACTCTTGCTCGATAACAAGCAGGTCATGCTGACAGGTTTTGGACTAGCTAAGGAAACTGATGAGTCTAGCAGATCGAACTCCCTGTGAGGAACAACAGAATATATGGCCTCTGAGATATTATTGTTAAAGGGTCGCAACAAAAATGCAGATTGGTGGAGCGTTGGGATCCCCCTTTTTGAAATGCTCTCTGGGAAGGTAACAGCTTTTTTGACTATACTCTTTTTTTACCGCACTATTTACTATTCATTTGTAGTACAATTAATGTTCTTGAATTATATATTCTGGAGGGAACTGTGGGAGAATACCTATGGGTCGTGTCAGATTTTGGTTATATGGCAAATTTCTCTGTGTTTGTGCATTCTAGTTTGTGTGGGGCTTTGGGTTTACGAACACTGCTGTAACTTGCAAAATCTTAGCAACTTAGCGTTGGGGTTGTAAGCAGGTAGGCTTAATACCATTATTTATCACATAATTCCAGCCACCTTTCACGCATGCAAACAAACAGAAGCTTCAGCAAAGGATAATCAACGAGAAAGTGAAGCTTCCGCCTGTTCTTACCACCGGAGCTCATTCCTTGCATAAAGAGTTAAAGGGGTAAGTAATCTTATTCAGTTCATTCGTCCCTCCCTATTTGAAATCATATTCATGGCAAGTAGCAGTATGATGGATTGTATGTTTGAACCAGTTGCTTGAAAAGGTTCCTTCCAAAAGACTTGGCAGCGGACCCAAAGGTGCCGATGAAGTCAAAAGCCATAAATGGTTCAAGCTCATAAACTGGACGAAATTAGAAGCTAAATAACTGCGGCCCAAATTCATACCTGAAGTTAATGGAAATGAATGCACAGCCAAATCGGCATCATATTCATGCGAAATTCATACCTGAAGTTAATGGAAATGAATGCACAGCCAACTTCGATTTGTTGTTGGACCACAATGCCGCCAAATGATTCACCTGCTGGAAGAGAACATTTCAAGGGTTACACATAGGTGCCGCCAAACCCTTGGCTATCATCAGACTCGAATGGTGGGTCAATCTAACTCAGGCACCATTGTCACATTGTCGAGTTTATAAATTGTATCACCCTATATGTAATGCGGGAATAGGGTTTGACGGTTACCTATCGGTTTCCGTCTCACCCTCCACCCCATCATTGCAACAACTTCTCCACAGCAGACCGATAAAAATACCATTTCCCAAAACCAAAGCCGACATCCGCGCACACCTTCATCCCCACACACCACACG